>JASEVX010000002.1:105132935-105349514 GCA_031761405.1 Serripes groenlandicus
AAAAGAGAAATCTCTTGATTTGAGCAATTTCTCTTTTTTCAACAATGTTTCCAAAATCATCAAGTGAAGAAGCGTCAAAAGTCATTTATATTGGAGGGATGGGTTATATTCACTGTGCATATCATTCATGGAAGACGGTGGTGCAGAGGTAGAGCAAGGCCTCTCGTATCAAAGGTCCCTGGTTCGAATCCCATGATGAGCAGATCCTGACTTTGGGATTTTTCCACACAAACGGCGCGAGTACTGGTTAAGTCTCCAGGAAGCAGTCATCTAGCGTGATTAATCTAAGCTAAAAGCTTGTTTCGCAATTGATGTAAAATGAATAAATATATAACTGTATACTCAAGGGTTTGTGAAACACTTAAAGACTTAACCTTTTCCCACTTAAAACAAATCTAACTTTATGTTAGATTGTATATATAATATATCTAGGTAAAGGTTTGAACAAATTCTGTAAATAAAAGATTAATAATTGAATAGAGTTGAAAAATTGTGGCAAAAAGTAAAAATTACTCATTAAAAGCAATTTCTCCTTTGGTTACAATGTTTTCAAAATTCTTCTGTTGCGAAAAGGTCAAAATCCGTCAGCTGCATAATAATTTAATTAGGCTTTAAAATATGTCTGTATTATGGAAAGGGCTCGTATAGACGCTTTCTGAAGCCTCTGCAGCAGACGGCTTTTTGAAAACATAGTGACAAAAGAAGAAATTGCACAAAACATGCAATTTCTCCTTTTGCCACAATGTTTTCCACTTTTTGTCTCTTAGGTTATCCATTCAATTATGGAGATTTTCTATTTTTTGACAAAATACGTTCAAAGTCGTCTGCTGCAGAATTGCCATATGAGGGAAAGGGTTAAGAGAATTTTAAGTTTCTCTTTTATTTCAAGGAAGCTAGACAAAGGATCAATTTTTAGAAAATATAGTACCGGTAAGCATTTACTTGATAATTCAGACGTCCAGATAAAGAGGGGTATTCAGCTCTTTTCCCTTCAATTTCCGCTCATTATCGTACTAATCCCTATGATGTAGGTAATCAAAGGGTCGTCTCACTGAGACAATTCTTTTGAGTACCCACAACAAAGGGTTTAAGGGTCAAATAACGATTTAAGAACATGCAAAACGCTGATTATCTAGTGCTAAAAAACATATGAGGATAAAAATGTGCAAGATCAATTCAGGCTGGCTTAATTAAGTGATTAACACTTGAACGGATTATAGTGACATTTTGATAAAATGGGCGTGTCTGCTTATTAACTTAAACAATCTTGATGTGATCTTGACCAGACTTGGTCACTGATTATAGGGACATGATCTTGGCCAAGTTCAACCTCAGGGTACATGGCCCCATGCAGGAATGGCAGTTTAATAATATTAACCCCTGAACCAGTCCATTATTTTCACTTGTTGTAATAATTGCAAGCTACCCAATTCCAAGATTTCATTACATTCTATCATAGATTTAACCCTATCACACATTCAACATATCCGCAGCAGAGGACTTCAAAAATGTTTTGACAATTATATGAAAAATCTTCATAAATAAGGGTTTTATTATTAAAAAGAGGTGGCAAAAGGAGAAATGCTCGTTTTGAGCAATTCCCGTCTGTAGCTTTTCCGGGGACTCATAACAGAAAATACAAAAATACACGGAAACCATGGAAAAACCATGGAAAAAAACAAGGAATTTAATGTTAAAATGCGGAAATGCTGGAAATGTGTCCGAATACTCCGGGGTCCCGGAACCATTCCAGCATGTCCATGGAACCGTTCCGGGGTGTCCATGGAACTTTTCCGGGGTTTCCATGAAACTTTTCCGGGTTGTCCATGGAATTTCCGGGTTTTCCACATAAATGTCCTGGAATTTCCATGGAAAGTGTCAGATTATCCCTGGAAAGTTGTCCGAATACTCCGGGGATTTTCCATGGAATTTGGTAAGTCTCCCCGGAAAAGCTACAGATGGGTTTCTCCTTTGGTCACAGTGTTTTAAAAGTGGTCTGCAGCAGAGGCATCAAAAATCATTTATATGTGGGAAAGGGTTAACGGTTTTAAACTTGCAGACAAATTTTGATTCATTTACAGCACACGTTTTTAAACATTGTGGCAAAATGAGAAATTCCTACATTTTCCACAATACTTTCAACTGTATTACACTTTCATTTATATAGATTTTCCATATTTTTGTCTTGATGTTTTCAAAGTTGTCTGCCACAGATTTGTTGTATGTGTGAAAGGGTTTAAGTTCATATAAAAACGAAAAGTCTGAACAAAATTGTCATAATTATATAAAGAAAGAAGTTCAAGTTACAAGTTTTATTAACCCTTTCGCTCATATAGACGCTTTCTGACGCCTCTGCAGCAGACGGCTTTTTGAAAACATAGTGACAAAAGAAGAAATTGCTCAAAACGAGCAATTTCTCCTTTTGCCACAATGTTTTCCACTTTTAGTCATAGGTTATCCATTCAATTTTAGAGATTTTCTATATTTTGACAAAACGTGCTGCTGCAGAATTGTCGTTTGAGGGAAAGGGTTAAAAAGTCAAAGCCAATATGTAATAAAGGTTTCACCCTTTCACCATATCAGACACATCTTCAGCAGACTACTTTTGAAAACATTGTGACAAAAGGAGAAAATGCTCATAATGAGAAGTACTGTTACACCCGTACGAAACAGTCCAGGCGTAATATAACAGGATTCATACAGGAATATCGCTCTAAATCCTACAAGGAAACCAGCAGGAAAATGGAGCGAAATATGTTAATTAGATTAACAGGAATCCTGTAGGAATATTTGATAAAAAATCCTTGCAGGGATTTTGTCCTCATTTACATATTTCGGGCCATTTTCCTGCTGGATTCCTTCTACTTTTTTCCTACCAGGAATCCTAGTAGCAGGAAATCAAACCTCATTTGCATATTTCAAAACTCTTGATTTCTAGTTGGATTAAATACCTACAAGGAATCCAGTTACAAAATCCTACAAGGAATATAGAACAAATCCTACAAGGAATATAGAAAAAATCCTACAAGGAATCTCATTACAAAATCCAAAAAGATTTTTGATACTTAAATAGGTTAAAACTTCCTATCAGGTTTCCTGGTACAAAATTCCTACAAGGAATCGTTTCCTGGTACAAAAATCGTACAAAGAATCAAAGGAATCCAGGTTCAACCTTTTATGAGACTCAACAGTGCTTATATGTACGGTTACTAATGTTTAGACAAGAAGGTCAAAAAGTCATGGTGAAGGTCATCCAAAGACAATGATGTTATTTAATTGTAAAAGATCACTTTTAGGTCATGGTCACATGTTTATAAATCAATGTAAAGGACAAATGACAAATAAATGAAGTTTTTATCGTGTTCACAGTCGATTATAACAATTTTGACAATTTTAAATGGCCATAATTCAGTGATGCATCTACGGATCTGGCTGATTTAAAAAAAAAGTGCGCTCTCATGTATATCTAGCTGCTGTATAAGTTTGGTAAACATCGGATAATAAATAATGACTATCTTGTTCACAAGGTCAATTATAGCAATTTTGCCAATTTTAATAAAGGGCCATAATTCAGTCATGCATAGACGCCTCTGGCCGATTTCAAAAGGAACCGAGCTCTCATGTATATCTAGCTACTGTATAAGTTTGGTAAACATCAGATAATAAATTATCAATTATAGCAATTTTGCCAATTTTAAAGGGCCATAATCCCGTCATGCATGGACTGATCTGGCTGGTTTTCAAAAGGCACCAAGCTCTCATGTATATCTAGCTACTGTATAAGTTTGGTAAACATCGGATAATAAATGATTACTTTATTTTGTTCATAAGGTCAATTATAGCAATTTTGCCAATTTTAAAGGGCCATCTTCCTGTCATGCATGGACGGATCTGGCTGGTTTTCAATAGGAACCAAGCTCCCATGTTTATCTAGCTACTGAATAAGTTTGGTAAACATCGAATAATAAATCAAGTTCTTATCGTGTTCACAAGGTCAATTTGAACAATTTTGCCAATTTTAAAGGGCCATAATCCAGTCATGCATGGATGGATCTGGCTGGTTTTTGAAAGGAACTGAGCTCCCATGGTGTATCTAGCTACTGTATAATTTTGGTAAACATTAGATAATAAATGAAGAATTTATCGTGTTCACAAGAAATTGTGGACAGACGACGGGCGATCACAAAAACTCACCTTGTCACTACGTGACAGGCGAGCTAATAAGAAGCAAGAGGGCCAAGATGGTCCTTAATTAGTCACAAAATACGGAAAATCTATAAGTAAAATTATTAAAGAGAGTGGACTAGACCACTATTTTAGGTTCAAATACCCAACAGGATTCCTAGAACAAAATCCTACCAGGAATCCAAATCAAATTTTTACTAGAATAAATAATAACTGTAAATGTTTAATCAAGAGATGCTGATAATGCATCATTGATTTATTTGATGGTAATTAACATATATATCAGAACAATTTTTTTTATCCTTTTGCGCATACAGACGCTTTTAGAAAACATTGTGGAAAAAGAAGAAAATTCTCATCTATAATGAGCAATTACTCCTTTTGCCACAATGTTTTCAACTCAATTAAAAAAACCGCTTTAGTTTATTGAGATTTTCCATAACAACTCATTTTGCCAGGACATGTTCAAAGTCAGCTGTTGCAGATCCCTTGTATGAGGGAAAGTGTCAACTTTAAATTCTAAAACAAACACAAGCATTCACAATTCAAGAAGTAGGTTGAAAAATTGTTCACAAACAACTCAGGAATATTTAAGAATGTTGCCACTTAAAAACAAAGGGTGATCTGGAAACATAGTTTAACTTAAAGAATTAATCCATTTGATTGTGCATGAACAAAGCACTGATGGGTATCACTAAGCAGAGTCTTGTAGAGTCTGGTGGTCAAATCATCAGTCGTCAACTATGAGGAAATGGTTAAAGTTTGTTTCAGTTTGGTGATGACTGGACCATCCTCTATAAGGGGCTCTTTTAAGTTGTTGTGTATGGAGCTATTCAAATGAAAGTAAAAGATAGAAAATTATAATAAATGAACCCTTGAAGGCTTCTTTACCCATAAAGACGGTTTCTGACACCTCTGCAGCAGATGACTTTTAAATACAATATGAGCAATTTTTCTTTTTGCCACTATTATCTGTTTTCAACTTTATTCAATAATTTTACTTTCGTTTACACAGCTACCTTTCCTCTATTTGATCATGTCTGCCTAGTTATATGCAGTGCCAGTCATCTTTCTTTTACAAAACATTAATGAAAATACTCAAGATCTCGAATCCAGCAACCATTTTTGAGATTGTTCTCAAGTTTGCATTCTGATAAACCAGCTTCAATTTTCATGGACGTTCATTTAAAGGCAAATATCTAATATAAAGTAAGTTTGCAAATTAATCTCAAATACTTTACTTAATATTCATCGTTAAATATTGCATTTTTGAGTTCAAGTCTTAGAATATTCTCAAGAACGGTTATTTTCTTCATTAATTTGACGAGGTCTGTATGAAAAATGTGCGGACCTAGACCTCATCCAGGGGTTGAGAGTTCGAATCCCAGCTCGGCCTACATTCTTTCTGACGTTTGAAAAAGTCACTTTGACATGCGTCATTCATCAATGGTTTGTTTGTTTGGAGTTTAACGCCGCTTTCAACAGCTTTGGTCATATCACGGCGGTCTGTGCACCTACCCATGTTTTCCTGGCTTTCCCACACCAGTACTTACACAACATTCTTTCGAAGCCACGGACTACTTTCTCACATAGATCAGAGGTGAGAGGCAATGGAAAACATCGCCCGAAAGAATGTCGCCGCAACCGGGTATTCATCAATGGGATTACAGTCTATGTGGAAAAGCAGCCAGCTGCTTAGAAAGTATGTTGTGTTGAGTACTGGTATGCGAAGCAAGGTAATACATGAGTAGGCCGCCGTGATGTGAACAATTGTTGAAAATGGTGTTAAACCCAAATCAATCAATCATCCTATGCGAAAGCAAGGTAATACATGAGTAGGCCCCCGTGATGTGACTGAACAATTGTTGAAAATGGCGTTAAACCCAAATCAATCAATCATCTAAGACGACAGGTCAGTATCACCAGGGTCTTTCAAATAGTATTTGAAAGACCCTGGTATCACCATTATAAATTTATATAAATCACCATGTTGTCAATAGTTCATCTGGAACACGTCACAGGTAATGTCCTTGGTTGGTCAATTTTCAAAGCTAGAATGCTTTCCAAATTTTTCTTGCCTAGCTGCTTCAACTGAAAAGTATACATTCAAGTATTAATTTAAATTGCTGGTTCAGACAAATATTTCTAAACATGGGAATGTGTCTTGAATGTTTAATTTTTCTGCCGAGTCATAGACTAATTAAAATGTGAAAAAACAACAGTAATTTAGTAGGACTCATTATTTTGGGAGAACACATCAAAGGACTCATTGATACAAATGTGTAAATGAAACAATGGTCTTGAATTTGTGCACACTGCTCCAGTAAAGATTTATGGAAACAATTTGTTTTTGATCTCCTGTGTTGAATCCCAGAAAGGGTTATACAAAAACCCATTAATCATTCTAAGGTGGTCCGTCGCTGTACGCAAGTAAATATTTTCCAATTATGATATATGATCAAATAAATGCTTTAAAATATTTCTGTTGATCTAAATATTGTGGGACAGAGAAAGGGTGAGAGATCTTCGTAACAGCATTTTGATTGCAATACAAATGAAATAATGCAAAATAAAAGTAAAATAATTTACTTACGAATATTCCAGAACACTTAATCCATCAACTAAACAGAAATAGATGCAAACTATCGCCGATATCGCATATATTCTGTGAAAACAGCATGTGTTGAAAAAGGCCGCCATCTTGATTTAAACAATTTTCCAAACGCCGATAGACTTTTTTAATGACGTCATACCACATGTCATTCATGACGTAACAAGATCAATGCATAACAAAAGTGACTTGTCGAAAGTAACAAATATGCAGAAAAGTTTTAAGACTTTAAACATAAATCAATTAAAAATATTACAGACCGTCGATGGGAGTGGTTGATAAATATGAGTTTATTCCAGATTTTCCTTAGATAATTAAATTACTTAAGAGACACTGTATAAATAACTTCACACTTAATATCCATTTGCACACTTAAATTAACTCTTTTTCACTTGCAGACGCATTCATCAGACGTAATGTGTTTTTCCCTTTCCAACAATGTTTCAAAATTAAAAGTTGGTTAGCTGAAAGTAAAACTTAAAACAAATGTTTGATAGTAGAGATATGTATACATGGTTTATGAATCGACTCAGAAATTACTTGGTTTCTCCTTTTTATTACAATGTTTTCAAAAGCTTGTTAGCTGAAAGAAAAACTAACAAAAAACAACTCCTCTTGATAGTCACCGTAAATCCAAAATATATATACGATGTTTGAATACACTCGAAAGGTAAGTGTTTCACCTCTTCTCACAATGTTTTTAAATGGTGTCTAGTTGTTTGTTTGAAGAATCTATAAAAATCTGGTCAAATTTGCACAGAGGTGAAGATATGTAACACTTTTGAAGCATTTTTTAAATCTAGTTAATAACAATTGTCACCAATTCATTAATTTGGACTGATCAGAATATAAATGCTTTGGGAAAGTCCAACTTACTTTTACATAAATCCTGCCTGTCTAACATTCACGTGACCTATTGCGTCATAATTAAGTCACCGACCTTTGTTTAAAATGCTGGGGAGAGATTGAGCCACGTCATATGAAAACCCACATTATATATCAATGAACTATGATCACAGTTAATACTTCTATGTCAAGTTTTACATTAAGTCATTGTTTTCCCCCTGTGTAGTTAAAGCTGTGTGTGTGTGACTAGAGACCCTTAGAAGCAGACTGGGCAGGTTTATCAAGTTATATGAATATCGGCTGGTTGCAGAGACCAAATGTCATTTTTGTATGACATGACTCATTTGTGTAGGTTAAAAATAGGTTAGCTGCTAAGTTTTCCCGGGTAAATAAGTTGACCCTTACCAATTTGTAGAGGCATTTCTATGCATCTACAGCAAACACATTTTAAAAATATTGTGAGGAAAGGAGAAATTGCTATTTAAATTTCAATGGCTTTTTCATTTAGGATTGTACCTACTGATCTTGAATACCCCAGTGGGGAACTAAGGATTGTATACCATTTTTTTTAATTAAAGTTTTAGATTTTCTTTTGCATATTTTCTAAGTTTCAGAATCCAAGTTAGTAAAATGTTAAAGTATAAAATTCCTGCTATGAAAAAGTATAAGTTCTAGAAATCCTGCCAAAGTTTCATTAACTGGAGATTTTAAATATTATAAGATGAATTATTCCTAGTAGGAATATGAATTTCACCAATATTCCAGCTACAGTAAAGGGATTCCTGTTACTATAGCAGGAAACTTTTCCAGTATGAACAAATTTTCCCTGTAGGAAATTAGGTTTTTTCCATGTACGGTTACATTCCTGCAGGAAAAATTGATTCCTGCTAGATTCCTGGTACATTCCTACCAGGGTCCTGCTGGAATCCTGTTAAAATCTTCGTACGGGCGAGGCTGAGCCACATTGTTTTTAACTCTAGTCAATGATTATGCCTTCATTTTGTTGAGAATTTCCATATTTTTACCTAGATGTTTGCTTAGTCGCCTGCTGTAGATTTGTTGTATGTACCATGGGAAAGGGTTAACCCTTTCCCTCATATAGACGCTTTCTGACGCCTCTGCAGCAGACGGCTATTTGAAAACATAGTGACAAAAGAAGAAATTGCACAGAACGTGCAATTTCTCCTTTTGCCACAATGTTTTCCACTTTTAGTCATAGGTTATCCATTCAATTAGAGAGATTTTCTATCTTTTGACAAAATATGTTCAAAGTCGTCTGCTGCAGAATTGTCGTATGAGGGAAAGGGTAAACAGAAGTGATTTACCATTGGCCACTATATATACATGTTATATCTTCTGCACTTATTTAGTAAGGGGTATAAACAAACTGTTCACATTATTGTTATTTCAGAAGAAACCTTTTTGTACTGAACTTCCCACGTACAGGCGTATTTTGACACATATTATAATATTATTGCAAAAGGAGAAATTGCTCATAATGTGCAATTTTCTCCCTGATTGCCACAATGTTTCCAACTCTATTTATTAATAAGCCTTTTATTTGTATAGATTTTCCTTAGGCGACACATAGATATTTTCAAAGTTGTCTGCTGCAGATTTTTTGTATGTTGTAAAGGGTAAACTTAGAAAGGTTTGTTAGTATTACAACCAGTTTGTCCTGGTCCATATATCCAAGGCATGGTTGGATGAATTTGTTTAACCCTTTCCCTCATACCATGAACCTGCAGCAGACAACTTTGAAAACATTCTAGAATTTTTTTTGTAAAATCTCAGAAAATGAAAGTACAATAATTGAATAGAGTTGAAAACATGGTGATAAAAGGAGAACATTGCTCGTTTTGAGCAATTTCTTCTTTTATCACTATGTTTTTAGCTCACCTGAGCTTTGCTCAAGGTGAGTTATTGTGATCGCCTTTTGTCCGGCGTCCGTCGTGCGTCGTGCGTCGTCCGTCAACTTCTTCTCCTCAGTAACCAGTGGGTCAATTTGGATAAAACTTCACAGAAAGCATCCTCTCAATGACCTCACCAGAATTCCTTCAAAGTTTTGGGATCCATGCAAAATTCTGGTTTCCATGGCAACGAAACCGAAAAAACTTCAAAATTCTTCTTCTCCCAAACTGGTTGGCAGATTTTCAAATAATTTTGTAGAAATGTTCCTTAGATGACCCTCTATCATATTCCTTCAAGCCATGTTGATTGGTCGAAAAACATGGCCGCCAGGGGGGGCAGGGCTATTTTGCATTATATGGCTATAGTGAAAAATTAAAAAAACTTCTCCTCCGAAAGTGTCCGGCCGATTTCCAAATAATTTTGTAGAAATGTTCCTTGGGTGACCCTCTATCAGATTCCTTCAAGCCATGTTGATTGGTCGAAAAACATGGCCGCCAGGGGTGGTGGGGCTATTTTGCCTTATATGGCTATAGTGCAAACTTAAAAAATCTTCTCCTCCAAAAGTGTCAGGCCGATTTTCAAATAATTTTGTAGAAATGTTCCTTGGGTGATCCTCTATCAGATTCCTTCAAGCCATGTTGATTGGTCAAAAAACATGGCCGCCAGGGGGCGGGGCTATTTTGCCTTTTATGGCTATAGTGAAAACTTAAAAAATCTTCTCCTCCATAAGTGTCGGGCCGATTTCCAAATAATTGTGTAGAAATGTTCCTTGGGTGACCCTCTATCAGATTCCTTCAAGCCATGTTGATTGGTCGAAAAACATGGCCGCCAGGGGGCGGGGCTATTTTGCCTTATATAGCCAAAGTGAAAACTTAAAAAATCTTCTCCTCCGAAAGTGTCAGGCTGATTTTCAAATAATTTTGTAGAAACGTTCCTTGGATGACCCTCTATCAGATTCCTTCAAGCCAAGTTGATTGGTCGAAAAACATGGCCGCCAGGGGGGCGGGGCTATTTTGCCTTATATGGCTAAAGTGAAAACTTAAAAAAAATTCTTCTCCGAAAGTGTCAGGCCGATTTTCAAATAATTTAGTAGAAATGTTCCTTGAATGACCCACTTTCAGATTCCTTCAAGCCATGTTGATTGGTCAAAAAACATGGCCGCCAGTGGGCAGGGCTATTTTGCACTATATGGCTATAGTGAAAACTTAAAAAAAACCACAAAACAGACAATTTAGGATTTGCATGCAATAGCACGTTATTTTACCTTTACCCTATTAAAGTCAAAATTGGACACCTTTGCACCAATCTACTTTTAAAACAATGAGAAAAGGGTTAAATCGCGAGTTTTCTCAAAATGATATTAGCTTGGCATCCTAATTATATCATACTTTGACAAATTTAAAATGTAGTCCAATATATTTACAAAGTAGACCACCCTTGAAATATGATACATGTATCAGCTAAACAGTTAAATTTCATTGAAATTGTTGTATAATTTCAAACTTAATTTTGAACATAAACTGAACCATACAACATGTTAAATTATTGTAATTCTTTCCTTCCTTTTTTATACTGAAAATAACAATCTACTCATGTTTTAAAATTTTATTATGATGAGCGCCCTTGTGTCAATAGTGCATAACAATATGCAGAACGCAAGCAAAATGCCTGTAGGGAATCTAACGACACATTTAAAAGTGTCAAGAATGAAATAATTTCGTACGAAAGACCTGCAGAATTGTCGTTCTTTACACTCTCTTTATAGGTAGTGAGTGTTTATTCAAAGTCATTTTCTTTTAAAACCAGATTTATCTCAGTTTGTTTTTTTCTTCATTTGTTTCGAAACAAATAAACATCTTAAATCACCAATAATTAACTATTTGTAAGTGAGTGTAAAGAACAGCTCTCTGCAAAAGAGATTGATCTACGCAGTCGGTATTCACTAGTCAAGTGATCAACAGTTTTAGCTTAGAAACAGTTCATATTTTAGATATACATGGATAAACATTATTAAATGAATTCATCACAAATCAAGACATCTCTTTGAACATGAAAATAACATTCAGTGAGTTAAAATTACTATTTAAAGGAGAATTTGACGTGATTTTATCTCGATATTGGCACATTACAGTCTGCTGCAAGTCTAATAGGGACTCATTTGTCTTCGTAAATAAGACAAAAAAAACAAAAATGCGAGTCGAAATAAAGAAACTGCAAAAACTTAAAACATCAGAACATTTATTTCATTTTAGATGTTTCATAACTTAGTGTTTTTAAACAAACGCAATTGCAATATGTTCAAGACATTAAATTTGTTTTTTTCTAATAATAACTCGTCCTCCCATGTCATTTCCGAAAACCTATTGAAAATATAATCACACAACTCTATAGATTTGCAGATACACATGTAAATCAATTTTTCTATTTGATGATTACACATATTAAACTAAGCAAAGCTTGATATTCAATATTGCATGATACTTCATTATTATGATAACATGACCATCTACAAAACCTTGGATGACTTGTACATTTTGGTGTTGTGGTCATTAAGGATAAATAAACTTCCACGCCTAACCGAAAGGGAGCATCATCTTATTGCTCATTTAATTTAAACACTTCTCCTTTAAACGAAATAAAACAGTGACACATTATTATAAAGCTTGGTGTTATCAAAAGATTGTTGTATTAAAGCATTACCAATTTTTCTGCCAAAATAGTCAGAGTGACAAACTTTTCTTTTTGGGCAATTCTCTTGTAGATTAGTTACATCATCCTGCTCATTATCTTAACCCTTTCCCTCATACGACAATTCTGCAGCAGACGACTTTGAACGTATTTTGTCTAAAAATAGAAAATCTCCATAATTGAATGGATAACCTATGACAAAAAGTGGAAAACATTGTGGCAAAAGGAGAAATTGCACGTTTTGTGCAATTTCTTCTTTTGTTACTTTGTTTTCAAAAAGCCGTCTGCTGCAGAGGCGTCAGAAAGCGTCTATATGAAGGAAAGGGTTAACTGATATAATTACCATGACAGAACATGCCCATATGATAACATGACCATCTACAAAACCTTGGACGACTTGTACATTTTGTTATTGTGGTAATTAACCCTTTCCCTCATATGACAATTCTGCAGCAGACAACTTTAAACATATTTTGTCAAAACATAGAAAATCTCTATAATTGAATGGATAACCTATGACTAAAAGTGGAAAACATTGTGGCAAAAGGAGAAATTACTCGTTTTGAGCAATTTCTTCTTTTGTCACTATGATTTCAAAAAGTTGTCTGCTTCAGAGGCGTCAAAAAGCGTTTATATGAGGGAAAGGGTTAAGGATAAATAACCTTCCACGCCAAACCGAAAGGGAGCATCAGCTCATTGTTCATTTAATTTAAACACTTCTCCTTTAAAGGAAATGTGTTAAATAAAACAGTGACATATTATTATAAGTTAACCTTTTTAATTAAGCTCGTGTTATTAAAAGATTGTTGTATTAAAGCATTACCAATTTTTCTGCCAAAATAGTAGTTTTCTTTTTGGGCAATTCTCTTGTAGAATGGTTAATTACACTTATTATCTTAACTGATACAATTACCAAGATAGAACATGCCCATATTATACCCCATACCCCCTATTTCTTACAAACCACTAGGTGGAATTCAATAAAATTTTACATGAAGCTTCTATACCAAGAGGAGATGTGCATATCCTAAAAGGGTTACAATTGCATGATATTTTACAGAGTTATGTCCCTTTTACTAATTAAGTTATGGTGTAGGTCAAGGTGCTGTTTAGGGGGTATTTATCATCTTCAGTGATAGTTATAGTTCTTCGTGTTCTTGTCTGTATGCTTTCAAAGTACTCTGCTACAGATTTGGCTTAAACTAATTCTCTACTTATGCAGGATTTTCCTAAATGATTTCAGTAAATTAATTAAGTTTGATTTAAGCCAACCCCCAGTAACACAGTCAGTAGGGACACAGGCTGCCAATCCAGGGGTAGCAAGTTTGAACGCAAGCTATGTGGGTTAAAACAGCCAGTAATTTGGAAAGATTGCTGTTTTGACTATTGGTGTGAGAAAGCCAGTAAATACATGGCTAGGTGAACTTGCTACCATGATAGGATGGAAAAATTGTTAAAAATGGCATTAAACCTCAATCAATCAAGTTTGATTTATTGAAAACCACTTATCAGTGCTGTGGATGGTCAAGGCTAAAATAAAGGATTTGTTTAATTAATTATTATCACTATTTAATCTGAAAATAAATCAGTGTGCGACTTTAACCCTTTCCCTCATACGGCAATTCTGCAGCAGATGACTTTGAATGTAATTTGTCAAAAAATAGAAAATCTCCATAATTGAATGGATAACCTATGACAAAAAGTGGGAAAACATTGTGTTACTGTGTTTAAAATTAATAAATATTTGGGGTATAAAGATATGGTCATTTTCTTGGAAGGAGTTCATCCAATGTACTGTTATCTTCATGTTAAACATTTACCTTTCTTTGATATTATAATTTTTTAAAATTTCAACAAGATAAAATATTGCACCAATATGGTAATGGTAATGTCACTGATATTATGACTTGGCGTTATTAAAATATGATTTCTCGTCAGTCAAAATGCAGTAATTGGGAGTGATGTACACCCTTTTAAAAAAAAAATATGTGAAAATTGTATTATTTCATTATTGAAAATATAGAAATTCTTAAAAAAAATATTCCGTCTTAAAAGTTATACTAATTATATAATAAAAGATGAATGATGTTGTAGTAGCAGATACCTGGTTTTGTACTGTCTTGTGTGAGTGTGGGAATATTTACAGTTCTATCGACCTTTGTTCTCATGAGATATTAATTTTTCCATGTGCCTCATAGTACAATACAAAGCCAGGTATCGCTATATTATGTTTTGCATCAATATTTTCAAAGTCGTCTGCTGCAGATTTGTTTCATATTGCGGTGGTCAAGATACTGGTCCCACACCTTAAATTAACATTGAGATAATTTGAAGTATATATGGTATGAAACCAATACCATCCCATCTGCAGTAGCTCAAGAGCTGCATTGACTCCAATTGTTCAGACCCATTTAGCAGGCTCCTTTTGTCACAATGTTTTCAACTGGATTCAATAATTTTGATAAACTTTCATTTTTTTGCCTAAATGTTTTCAATGTTATCTGCTGCAGATTTGTTTTATTTTACAAAATACATTTTTACCTGGATAAACCATTTTTAGTGAAATATCCCTTTCAAATATAATTATATCTGTGAACATGCAGACATATTTTATTTATCTGTATCAGCCAATTAAGTTTCGAAAATATTGTATGAAAAAGGGAAATTGATCAGAAAAATCAATTTCTCCTTTTCCAAGAATGTTTTCTACTCTATTATAAAACAAAACCTTCATTGTTAGACAATTTCTATATTGTATCCACAGGTCAAAATGTGGGGTTAGCATTAGTACCGTCGGACACCCTTGTGTCTGGATAAATGATATATAGCATCTAAATCAATTAGGATTACAAATATAAGTCAAAATTCATGAGGGTAATAACCATGTCACTTTATTATACCCCCTTCGAAGAAGAGGGGGTAATAAAGGAGTCACTGTGTTGGGCTGTCTGTCTGTCGGTCGGTCTGTCGGCCGGTCTGTCGGCCGGAAGCCATATTTTGTCCGGCCTATTTCTTACAAACCACTTGGTGGAATTCAATAAAATTTTACATGAAGCTTCTATACCAAGAGATGTGCATATATACTAAAGGTCTTACAATTGCATGTTATTTTACAAAGTTATGGCCCTTTTACTTATTAAGTTATGGTGTAGGTCAAGGTGCTGTTTTGGGGGTATTTATCATCTTCAGTGATAGTTCTAGTTAGATTATAATTAACCCTTTCCCCCATAAAGACGCTTTCTGATGCCTCTGCAGCAGACAGCTTTTTGAAAACATAGTGACAAAAGAAGAAATTGCTCAAAACAAGCAATTTCTCCTTTTGCCACAATGTTTTCCACTTTTAGTCATAGGTTATCCATTCAATTATAAAGATTTATTATTTTTTGACAAAATATGTTCAGTCATCTGCTGCAAACTTGTTGTATGATGGTAAGGGTTAAGCAAGGCTAATATGGGATGTAGTTCCTCTTTGGATTATTTACAAAACTATTAGGAAGTGAAACTAGGAGGGGTATAGATGTTATCTTTTTGGTATTAATCCTATATATCTTATCGCTGATGTTTTAACATCTCCTTCTCTATAATCATATTCTAGGGGGTTTTCCCAAATAAATTTCTTACTTATTAACCCTTTCCCTCATACAACAATTCTGCAGCAGACAACTTTGAACATATTTTGTCAAAAAAAAGAAAATCTTTATAATTGAATGGATAACCTCGTTTTGAGCAATTTCTTCTTTTGTCACTATGTTTTCAAAAAGCTGTCGGCGTCTGCTGCAGAGGTGTCAGAAAGTGTCTATATGAGGGAAAGGGTTAAAAAAAGGTTATAACAGAAAACGATGTCATGATAAAAGTGTTTTAGACCTACAAAATATCTTGTAAGTCAATGGCTAATTTCCTGTTTAATATTTATCAGATCTATTATGACCACACAATCATAAACTTTATTGTTCTTGAGTGTACAGTAATAAATTAAGACAGTAAATCCTATATAGGACACTTCTTAACCCGACGCTTTTGAAAACATACACAAAAAATATTTGGAAACTCCCTTTAAATAAAAGTACAATAATTAAATAGAGTTGAAAACATTGTGACATACGGTGTCAGAAATCGTCTATATGAGGGAAAGGGTTAACCCATTACCTGATACAGACACGTTTTGATGCCGCTGCAGGGGGACGGCCTTTGAAAACATTGTTGGAAAAAGAAAATATGCTAACATGATAAAAAGCAAGTACTGTGTCTGGAGTCTAAGTTTATTTGAAATATTAAATTTAAATATTTTTTAATTATCTTCCTTGACACAAAAACCATACTCATGAATGATCTGATGAAAGAAAACTCTAACCCTTCCCTGTATACAACAAATCTGCTGCATACAACTTGTTGTGACAAAAGGGGGAAAATTGCTCATTATAAACAGTTTCACGATTTGCAATAATGTTTTCAAAAGTTGTCTGCTACAAATGCATCTACATGTGGATAAGAGTTAACCCTTACCATCAAATAAATGCTTTCTGACGCCTCTGCAGCAGACAGCTCTTTGAAACATAGTGACAAAACAAATAATTGCTCAAAACAAGCAATTTCTCCTTTTGCCACAATGTTTTCCGTTTTTAGTCATAGTTCGAAGTCGTCTGCTGCAGAATTGTCGTATGAGGGAAAGGGTTAACTTAATAGCAATCAAAATGGCATACTGTGGCTTAACCCTTTCCCTCATAGGCTCATACAGACAATTTCTGACGCCTCTGAAACAGACCACTTTTGAAAACATTGTGGCAAAAGAAGAAATTGCTTGTCTGCTGCAGATTTTTTATATGTGGGAAATGGTAAACTATGAAGGTCACAATGAAGAATGGACTTCAACTGCAACTTTATAACAGCAAACATCACTTTTGAGTGATATATAAAATTTACAATTTAAAATTTACAATCATTCAGGTGTTTTGTAATTAAATCCCGTCATGATAAAAGTATGGTCTGAATTTCATCTGGACACTCAGGCCCTTTGGCCTTGGTGATTAATTATTACATACATGAACTCCAAATCGTGATATAAGATCCCATATATCACTCAAAAGTGAAAACTATTTCATAAATAGAAAATCATAATCATATAACTATTATACAGAAACATTGTAAAAAAAAGAGAGAAATTGCTTCTTTTCTTTCCAAAAATATTTTCCAAAGTTATTTGGGAAAGGTTGTATTAACCCTTTCCCTCATAGGACAATTCTACAGCAGATGACTTTGAAATTATTTTGTCAAAAAATAGAAAATCTTTATAATTGAATGGATAACCTATGACTAAAAGTGGAAAACATTGTGTCAAAAGGAGAAATTGTTGTTTTGAGCAATTTCTTCTTTTGTCACTATGTTTTCAAAAAGCCGTCTGCTGCAGAGGCGTCAGAAAGTGTCTATATGAGGGAAAGGTTGTATTAATTGTCTTTTATTTCAGGAGAATCTAATCAGTAGAGCATGTGAACATAACCAAAAGACCTCACTAGAGTATCTACTGACAAACTACCCAGATTTACCCATACTGGCTGATGGAGTCGAACCATGGCATGACAAATCTCCATTTTATATCACATCTAAACAAGGACAAGGGGATCTTCTACGCAAACTGTACTCCCATAGTCCAGGTAATATACATCATGTCTTGTTATCATTACAGGTTATCTTGCCAACAAATACAGCCCTTTCCCATTTATAGACACATTCTGACACCTCTGAAGCACACGTCATTTGAAAACATTGTGAGAAAAGGTGAAATTGAACAAAACAAGCAATTTCTCCTTTTGCCAGAATATTTTCAACTTTATTCATTAATGATACCTTTTTTTAGCTTGTCTGGTATTCAAAGAAAAAAAGTCAGGATATTGTGATACCCTTGGGGTAACTGCATCGCCACAATACTATAATCTTACCTTATAACTAAAAAAAACGTTCAACATTTTCAAATGAAACTTGGTACACATGATTCTAGGGACAATACGCATGTCATACCAAGTCACATAACTCTGCCTTGAATAATTGTTCAGTAACGCCCCTTTTTCAACTAAGAAAAAAAACAGTCAAGCGTTGGTGTTCACTCCACATCGCTTTAGATTTAATAGAGAGTTGCCATCTGTTTTGACGGTCATGGTGGAGTGCCCTTGGGCAAGGCGCATTTTCTAGCCTAGTACTGGTTTGTTTTACCCAGGGATCATTAACAAGTAAACTGTCGCCATGATATTATAACTGAATAATGTTGAAAACGGTGTAAAACCCCAATTAAACAAAATCTGTTTCGACTGAAAATATTTTCAAAGTTGTCTGCTGCAGATCTTTTTGTATGTAGGAAAGGTTTACATACAAAACTGGTGCCCATGGTAACTTGTGAATCACATCTTATCCAGGTTACTGTTCTATAATCAGTAGACATAAGAGGCTCATACTTTACACATTGGCTGCTTATGACTAGGTTGAGTGTCCTAACCTTTACCCAAGGTCATATGATTATGGTCAAGGTCACAGAAATTTCAAGTACTACACTCTTTAGTAGTCCCTATTGGACATCTCCAAACTATAATTATGTAGCTATATTTTTCAATAGTCCCCTTCTAGTTCCACTTGAAGGGACTTAAGATTTATTTCTGTATGTCTTTCTTTCTGATTTTCCATCGTGTTAAAAACTGGATTATGAGATAAATAGGGAAGTATTGGAGCTAGTTTCGTGAAACTTGGTTTTCGCATTAAGGGCATATATAAAGAGCATTAAATTTATTAGCTTTATTGAAGGTCAATGTTTCACTTTCAGGTCAAATGCCAAACTTCTGAGCTTACCTGAATTGGAATTCATGAACATTTCTGTGACAAATTTGCAAACAATGAGGAATCAGATCAATTTGTGCCGATGCACACATTCATCTTGATTTACAATGATTGGTTTTTCCTGGAACAATACTCAATATGGTATGATAACTGATAACATGTACACT
The DNA here is from genome assembly GCA_031761405.1 of Serripes groenlandicus. NCBI lineage: Eukaryota > Metazoa > Mollusca > Bivalvia > Cardiida > Cardiidae > Serripes > Serripes groenlandicus. Next base: position 105,152,163 of record JASEVX010000002.1, read on the forward strand.
CAAACCTGTGCTAAAGACCATCTTGGAATAGCATTTCCCTGTCTATTGGGACCTTACTTTTAGTTTCCTTATAACTCGTTTTCTGTAAATGACCCTGCAATTAAGACCACCTGTGAACAAAGACCATATTGTTCACTTCCATAGGGTGGTCTTTAAACACAGATTTGACTGTATTTATATTCAGGACTGGTTAAACAAGACGATGTGCGGGCCAGTTTGCTGTATACTTCATGCATAGGTGGCAGTAAAGTCTGTTTTAAATTGTGGATCAGTCCTGGGATTCAAATCAACAACTCCATCTCACTCATCCAGTCTGAGAAAGACTTTGGAAACTTTGAAAAGCATACACTTCTATATGCGGTTTGTAGTGGTAAGTACCTTCATAACACTTTCCCTCATATGGACGCTTTCTGACACCTCTGCAGCAGACAGCTTTTTGAAAACATGGCGACAAAAGAAGAAATAGCTCTTAGGCAAGCAATTTCTCCTTTTGTCACCAGGTTTTTAACTCTTTTCAATAATTGGGATTTTCCAAAAGAAAATGGGTATGTTTTCAAAGTCGTCTGCTGCAGAATTGTTGTATGTGGGAAAGGGATAAGAATCCAATTATCCCTTTCCCTCATATAGAAGCTTTCTGACGCCTCTGCAGCAGACAGCTTTTTGAAAACATAGTGACAAAAAAAGAAATTGCACAAAACGTGCAATTTCTCCTTTTGCCACAATGTTATCCACTTTTTGTCATAGGTTATCCATTCAATTATGGAGATTTTCTATGTTTTGACAAAATACGTTCAAAGTCGTCTGCTGCAGAATTGTTGTATGAGGGAAAGGGTTATACAAAGACTGATGGCTTTCAGAGCTGTAGATAAGGGGTGCATTTCATGTGCAAACATCCTTATTTGTCCCATAATCCTAACCCACCTGCAGGCACTTATTGACATATCTACAGTAGACGACTTTTTGAGGTAAAATGAAAAATTGGTGATAATGAGCAACTTTTCCTTTTGCCACATTGTTTCAACTCTATTCTCCAATTATACTTTCATTTAAAAGAGATTTTTAGCTCCTCTTTTGAAAAAACGAGAGCTATTGTCATGACCCTGGTGTGGTCGTCGGCGGCGGTGGTGTGGTCGTCCGGTTAAGTTTTATTGTTCAGCTCAGCTTTTTAGCTCACATATGCACAAAGTGCAAGGTGAGCTATTGTGATCACATTTTGTCCGGCGTCCGTCCGTCGTGCGTCGTCAACATTTGAGCTTGTTAACACTCTACTGGCTACATTTTGCATCCAATCTTCATAAAAGTTTATCAGAACGTTCATCTTCATAAAATCTTGGACAAGTTCGAAACTGGGCCATATGAGGTCAAAAACTAGGTCACTAGGTCAAATTGAAGGGAAATCTTGTTAACACTCTGGAGGCCACATTTTCAACTTGAGCATGTTGAAACTTTATCAGAATGTTTGTCTTAATGATATGTAGGTCAAGTTCGAACATGGGTCACGTTGGGTCAAAAAGTAGGTCACTAGGTCAAATTGAAGGTAAATCTTGTTAACACTCCAGAGGCCGCAATTTTGTCAAAATGTTTGTCTTAAAAATATCTAGGTCAAGTTCGAATATGGGTTATGCCGGGTCAAAAACTAGGTCACTAGGTCAAATTGAAGGAAAATCTTGTTAACTCTGTAGAAGCCGCATGTTTTGCTTCAGCGGCTTGAAATTTGTTCAGAATTTTGAGCTGAATGATATCTAGGCAAAGTTTGAATATGGGTCATGCAGGGTCAAAAACTAGGTCACTAGGCCAAATTGAAGGAAAATCTTGTTAACACTTTTGATGCCACAATATTTGCTTCAGCAGCTTGAAATTTGGTCAGAATGTTTGTCTTAAAGATATCTAGGTCAAGTTCAAATATGGGTCATATTGGATCAGACACTAGGTCACTAGGCCAAATTGATGGAAAATCTTGTTAACTCTGTAGAAGCCGCATGTTTTGCTTCAGCGGCTTGAAATTTGTTCAGAATTTTGAGCTGAATGATATCTAGGCCAAGTTCGAATATGGGTCATGCCGGGTCAAAACCTAGGTCACTAGGTCAAATTGAAGAAAAATCTTGTTAACACTTTGGATGCTGCATTTTTTGCTTCAGCAGCTTGAAATTTGGTTAGAATGTTTGTCTAAATGATATCTAGGCCAAGTTCGGATATGGGTCATGCCGCGTTAAAAACCAGGTCACTTGGCCAAATTGAGGGGTAATCTTGTTAACACTGGATACTGCATTTTTAATTTCAGCATGATAAAACTTTATCAGAATGTTTTTCTTGATGATATATGTAGGCCAAGTTCGAATATATGGGACATGCTGGGTCAAAAACTAGGTCACTAGATCAAATTGAAGGAAAATCTTGTGAACATTTTGGATGCCGCATTTTTTGCTTCAGCAGCTTGAAATTTGATTTGTCTGAATTATATCTAGGTCAAGTTCGAATATGGGTCATATTGGATCAGAAACTAGGTCAATAAAGGAAAATATTGTTCAAACTCCGGAGGCCGCATTTTTACTTTGAGCAAGTTGAAACTTTGTTAGAATGTTGTCTTGATGATATCTAGTCCATGTTGGAATATGGGTCATATCAGGTAAAAAAATAAAGATCACTAGGTGTTTTCAGAGTTGTTTACGACAGATTTGTTGCATGTGGGAAAGGCTTAAGCCCTTTGTCATGGTTACTCAAATGAATAATCAATATGAGAGAATCCTTTTAACCCTTTCATCCTTGCAGAATCGTTCTGACGCATATGCAGCAGACGACTTTTGAAAACATTGTGGCAATTTCTCTTTTTTGCCACAAAGTTTTCAATTTTTTTCAGTAATTATACCTTCAGGTAAAGAGATAATCAGATTTTCTATATTTTTACCTACATGTTTGTAAAGTCGTCTGCTGCAGATTTGTTGTATATGGGAAAGGGTTAATTATCCATAATACAGGTAATGGTCCAATGATAAAGAAGATGCGTAGCAAATATTTGTTTACTTCCTCATTATTTACGTGGGTCTCTGTTATTTGACTTTGTGCAAGTTAAACATCGGACTCTGGACTCAGGGTATTTGTGACTTGAGCAGATTTAATACCCTTTCCCTGATACAACGAATCTGCAACACTGTGACATTATCTATGCAGAAGTATAGAAAATGTATCTTTATTTAATAAAGTTAAAATCGGTGATGCAAATGGAGCAATCTTTCATTATGAGCAATTTCTCATTTTTAGCTCGACTATTCGAAGAATATGAGAGCTATACTACTCACCCTGGCGTCGGCGTCGGCGTCGGCGTCCACGTCACACTTTGGTTAAGGTTTTGCATGCAAGTTCTTAAATACTACATGTATTGCATTGAAACTTTCTACAACCCTACCAAATCATCACACCAATGTAGATTATCAAGTTAGATAACTCTATCCTGCATTTTATGCAAGTTATGGCCCTTTTTTACTTAGAAATTCTGGTTAAAGTTTTGCGTGCAACTAAAGTAAGAGTCCATATCTCAGTATTTAATTGATGCATTGTATTGAATCTTTATACAGCACTACCCAACTATCACACCTATCTAGATTATCAAGTTAGATAACTCTATCCTGCATTTTATGCAAGTTATGGCCCTTTTTTTACTTAGAAATTCTGGTTAAAGTTTTGCGTGCAACTAATTTAAGAGTCCATATCTCAGTATTTACTTGATGCATTGCATTGAAACTTTCTACAACCCTACCCAACTATCACACCTGTGTAGATTATCATCTAAGATAACTCTATCCTGCATTTTATGCAAGTTATGGCCCTTTTTTACTTAGAAATTCTGGTTAAAGTTTTGCGTGCAACTTAATTAAGAGTCCATACCTCAGTATATACATGATGCATTGCATTGAATCTTTATACAACCCTACCCAAGTATCACACCTATGTAGATTATCAAGTAAGATAACTCTATCCTGCATTTAAGGCAAGTTATGGCACTTTTTTTACTTAGAAATTCTGGTTAAAGTTTTGCGTGCAACTAAATTAAGAGTCCATATCTAAGTATTTACTTGATGCATTGCATTGAAACTTTCTACAACCCTACCCAACTATTACACTTATGTAGATTATCAAGTATGATAACTCTATTCTGCATTTTATGCGAGTTATGGCCCTTTTTTTACTTAGAAATACTGATTAAAGTTTTGCTTGCAACTAAATTAAAAGTCCACGTCTCGGTATATACTTGATGCATTCCATTGAACCTTTATACAACCCTACCCAACTATCACACCTATGTAGAATATCAAGTTAGATAACTCTATCCTGCATTTTATGCAAGTTATGGCATTTTTTTAACTTAGAAATTCTGGTTAAAGTTTTGCGTGCAACTAAATTAAGAGTCCATATCTCAGTATTTACTTGATGCATTGCATTGAAACTTTCTACAACCCTACCCAACTATCACACCTGTGTAGATTATCAAGTATGATAACTCTATCCTGCATTTTATGCAAGTTATGGCCTTTTTGGACTTAGAAATTTAAGTTAAAGTTTTGCAACTACATTTATAGTGTAATCTCAGTAACAGCTTGAAAAATTGTATTGAAACTTTATACAACCTTTCCCAATTGCACAACTATAAACACAACCAATTAAGATAACTCTATCCTGTATATGGTTCAAATTGTTGCCCTTTTTTTACTTAGAAATTATGGTTAAAGGTTTGCATGCAACTACATTAGAGTCCATTATCTCAGTAACTTAAATAAGCGGTGGAATAGTCGAGCACGCTGTCCTCCGACAGCTCTTGTTTTGGCAAAAAGTTTCCAAAGAGTCATCTGCAGATAAATCAAAATGCTACTGTATGTGGGAAGGGGCTAAGAACTGCCAGTGCATCCATACCCTCTGATCCAAATGTCAAATGTGTGGCAGAACTTTCTTTAACCCTTTCCCTCATACGACAATTCTGCAGCAGACGACTTTGAACATATTTTGTCAAAACAATTTAATTCCAAGTAGAACTTTGGCTGCTGCGGCATCAGAAAATGGGAAAATTGCCAAATCTTAAAAAATCTTCTTGTCCAAAAGTATTGGCCCGATTTGAAAATTATTTTGCACAAATGTACCTTGGGGTACCCTCTACCAAGATTGTTCAAATATTTCCGATCCGTTGAAAAACATGGCCGCCATGGGGCGGAGCTTATTTTCCTTATATGTGCATTGTTAAAACTTTAAAAATCTTCTTGTCCAAAAGTACTGACCCAATTTGAAAATTATTTTGCACAAATGTTCCTTGGGGCACCCTTTACCAAGATTGTTCAAATATTTCCCATCTGATGAAAACCATGGCCGCCAGGGGGCGGAGCTTGTTTTCCTTATATGTGCATTGTTAAAACTTTAAAAATCTTCTTGTCCAAAAGTACTGGCCCGATTTGAAAATTATTTTGCACAAATGTTCCTTGGGGCACCCTTTACCAAGATTGTTCCGTTGAAAAACATGGCTGCCAGGGGGGCGGAGCTTGTTTTCCTTATATGTGCATTGTTAAAACTTTAAAAATCTTCTTGTCCAAAAGCACCTGCCTGAATTAAAAATTATTTTGCACAATTATGTTCCTTGGGTGACGTTCTTCCAAGGTTATTCAAATAAATCCGATCCATTGAAAAACATGGCCACCAGGGGGGTTGCTGGTTTTTCTTATATGTATCTATAGAGTAAAACCTTTGAAAACTATTGAAGTTCTATTAAATCAGGTGAGCGATATAGGGCCATCGTGGCCCTCTTGTTGATGTCTGTTATCTTCCTAAGTGTGCGACGATGGCCAAGAGTTTATACTCATCAATTACTAAATAAACACTGGTCTTGTAGGAAGTGCAATCAAAACTTGACATAAATCAAAAACATCAAGCTCTATCTTTTATTGAAGATCACCAGTTTTATTGTAACAATGCATTCATGTCAGATCAAGTGTTTGATTGGGAAATCAATTGATATTCCCTAACATTCTTTTGAAGTAAATCTTTCCTACCAGCAGATTCATTTTGCCCAATCTGCAGCAGATCATCACCTTTTAAAACATTATTGTATGATGAGCAATTTCCCTTTTATGCCACAAATTTTTCAACTCTATTCAATAATCATACTTTTATTTATAGTAATTATGCCCCCAGATACATAGTATATGGGGGCTACATAGGAGTCACGCTTGTCGGTTTGTCGGTCTGTTGGTCGGTCCGTTGGTCTGTGGACATTTCTTGTGAACACTATTCCTCAGCAACCCTTGGTTAGAATTCAATATAACTTCACAAGAATGATTGATACCAAGCCTAGTTGTGCATATTGTCGGCGTGTTGCACTGAAATTATTTTTAAATGAGTTATGGCCCCTTGAATTTTGCATACATATGTATATTGTCAACATTTCTTATGAACACTATTTCTCAGCAACCCTTGGGCAGAATTCAATATAACTTCACAAGAATGATTGATACCAAGCCTAGTTGTGCATATTGACGGCTTGTTGCACTGGAATTATTTTTAAATGAGTTATGGCCCCTTGAATTTCTCATACATATGTATATTGTCAGGCACCAGCTGGGGGTATTCATCACCTTCAGTGATATTTCTAGTTTTGAATATTTTCAAAGTCGTCTGCTGCTGATTTGTTGTATGTGGGAAAGGGTTATATAAGCCTTGCTCCTTGGAGACTGTCCTTAGCATATTTTAATGAGGTAAGATCAAAATGTACGTACAATGCAATCCATTTGGACATTGTGTGTCAGAGGTTTCTTATCAAATGGTCAAGAACCAGAATCCAAAACAATTAAAGTTTCTGCACTCAGAATTTGTTCTCAAGTATTGGTCAGAAGCAAATAAATTTCTCGAAACTGACCAATCAGAAGTTTTTTTGAGGGCAAAGATCATATAGTAGAGTAGGTCTTTGTGGCCCCCTGTAATTTTGTACGAAAGACCCATTTCGTGACCACATTCTTCTTCGCAGAGTTGTCGTTCTTTTGACTCTCTTTATAGGTAGAGAGTGTTCGTTCAAAGTCACTTTTCTATTAAAACCAGTTTTATCTCAGTTTGTTCTTTTCTTGTTTGTTTCGAACCAAATAAACATTTTAAATCACCTATAATTAACTATTTGTAAGTGAGTGTAAAGAACAGCTCTCTGCAAAGGAGATTCATCCTATTAGACTTGCAGCAGACTGTTATGTGTTAATATCGAGATATAAATCACGTGGAATTCTCCTTTTAGTCGGTCGGTCAGTAGGAAGCCATATTTGAAGCCATATTTTGTCTGGCCTATTTCTTACAAACCACTTAGTGGAATTCAATAAAATTTTACATGGAGCTTCTATACCAAGAGGAGCTGTGCATATCCTAAAGGTCTTACAATTGCATGTTATTTTACAGAGTTATGACCCTTTTACTTATTAAGTTATGGTGTAGGTCAAGGTGCTGTTTTGGGAATATTTATCATCTTCAGTGATAGTTTCTATTAAACATACATGGGGGCCACAAAGAGCTGCTATACTAAATGATGGATAATTTCTATTAAACATACATGGGGCCACAAAGAGCTGCTATACTCAATCACTGATAATTTCTATTAAACATACAGGGGCCACAAAGAGCTGCTATACTTTATGATGGATAATTTCTATTAAACATACAGGGGCCACAAAGAGCAGCTATACTTTATGATGCATAATTTCTATTAAACATACAGGGGCCACAAAGAGCTGCTATACTTTATGATGCATCATTTCTATTAAACATACAGGGGACACAAAGAGCTGCTATACTATATGATGCATCATTATGTCTCCCCCTGTATACAGGGGAGATATATTGTTTTTGTCCTCGGCGTCTGTCTGTCTGTCTGTCTGTCCTTCTGTCTGTCCGTCTGTCCGAAATCGTGTCCGCTCCATATCTCCAAGACGGCTTGAAGGATTTTCATGAAACTTGGCTCACATGTTCACCTCATCAAGGCGACGTGCAGAACCCGCGTCTCGACAATATAGGGTCAATGTCAAGGTCACGCTTGAAGGTCAAAGGTTTGAGGCTTTATTTCGTGTCCGCTCCATATCTCCCAGACGGCTTGAAGGATTTTCATGAAACTTGGGTCACATGTTCACCTCATCAAGGCGACGTGCAGAACCCGCGTCTCGACAATATAGGGTCAAGGTCAAGGTCACACTTGAAGGTCAAAGGTTTGAGGCTTTATTTCGTGTCCGCTCCATATCTCCGAGACGGCTTGAAGGATTTTCATGAAACTTGGGTCACATGTTCACCTCATCAAGGCGACGTGCAGAACCTGCGTCTCGACAATATAGGGTCAAGGTCAAGGTCACGCTTGAATGTCAAAGGTTTGAGGCTTTATTTCGTGTCCGCTCCATATCTCCCAGACGGCTTGAAGGATTTTCATGAAACTTGGGTCACATGTTTACCTCATCAAGGGGACGTGCAGAACCCGCGTCTCGACAATATAGGGTCAATGTCAAGGTCACGCTTGAAGGTCAAAGGTTTGAGGCTTTATTTCGTGTCCGCTCCATATCTGTCCCAAATTTATAGGTTGGAATGTTTTGAGAGATTTTGACAGATATTTGAGGGGAGACATCTGTTTTTTGCAAAAACAATTCTATTTTCTATTAAACATACAGGGGCCACAAAGAGCTGCTATACTTTATGATGCATAATTTCTATTAAACAAACAGGGTCCACAAAGAGCTGCTATACTTTATGATGGATAATTTCTATTAAACATACAGGGGCCACACAGAGCTGCTATACTTTATGATGCATAATTTCTATTAAACATACAGGGGCCACAAAGAGCTGCTATACTTTATGATGGATAATTTCTATTAAACATACAGGGCCACAAAGAGCTGCTATACTATATGATGGATAATTTCTATTAAACATACATGGGGGCCACAAAGAACTGCTATACTATATGATGGATAATTTCTATTACACATACAGGGGGCCACAAAATGCTGCTATACTATATGATGGATAATTTCTATTAAACATACAGGGGGCCACAAAGAGCTGCTATACTATATGATTAATAATTTCTATTAAACATACATGGGGGCCACAAAGAGCTGCTATACTATATGATGGATAATTTCTATTAATCATACAGGGGCCACAAAGAGCTGCTTTACTATATGATGCATACTTTCTATTAAACATACAGGAGGCCACAAAGAACTGCTACACTTTATGATGCATAATTTCTATTAAACATACAGGGGCCACAAAGAGCTGCTATACTATATGATGCATAATTTCTATTAAACATACAGGAGGCCACAAAGAACTGCTATACTTTATGATGCATAATTTCTATTAAACATACAGGGACCACAAAGAGCTGCTATACTCAATCACTAATAACTTCTATTAAACATACAGGGGCCACAAAGAGCTTCATTACTCAATCACTGATAATTTCTATTAAATATACAGGTGGCCACAAAGAGCTGCTATATTATATGATGGATAATTTCCCAAGTCTAGAACTCAATCAGACAGCAATCAATGAGTACCCAGAGTTTATCGGGCAGTTCATAAAAGCCTGCTTCAAACCTGTAAAGTCGTCCACTAACAGAACTGAGCGACCGGATGATGAAGATGAAGATGAAGTGTTTCAGGTTAGCTTTTGATCTTCAAAAATGATGGAATCTTGTCCTTTAGTTTAAATATATTTCTTACATATATTATTAAGCAAGTTCTTTCATCTTATATTAACCTTGTCCCACATGCGGACGCGCCTATAAATCAGTTTATTGTGATTTCACTTCATTTCTTAACTTTATGTAGAGTCTAAAGACAAGATTTAACAATTAACCCTTTTCCACACAAAGACGCTTCCTGAAGCCTCAGTAGCAGACAACTTTTGAAATCATTGTGGCAAATGGAGAAAATTGCTCATATATGAGCAATTTCTCCATTTGCCACAAAGATTTCAACTCTATTCAATAATCATGCTATCATTTAAAAGAGATTTTCTATGTTTTGTACTTGATAATTTCAAATTTGTCTTCTGCAGATTTATTGTGTTTGGGAAAGCAGATTATCGGGATAATATTTGGTTATATATCATATGATTTCATCATTTAGGTGTAATATTGAGATATATTACATAAATTTAATGGTAAAAAACTAGATATTGATTCACCGAGTGAGCACTACAAATGATATTTTCACAACTAGCAATAACACATGTGAAAGCCTCTCTGTTGGTGTTCACGAATAATGGGTATTTATATCCCTTCGAAGAAGAGGGGGTATATATAGGAGTCACTGTGTCGGGCTGGCTGTCTGTCGGTCGGTCGGTTGGTCGGCTGGAAGCCATATTTTGTCCGGCCTATTTCTTACAAACCACTGGGTGGAATTCAATAATAATGGGGTTACAATTGCATGTTATTTTACAGAGTTAGGGCCCTTTTACTTGTTAAGTTTTGGTGTAGGTCAGGGTGCTGTTTAGGGGGTATTTATCATCTTCAGTGATAGTTCTAGTTTAATCTTACATCAATCCAAGCCCTGGTAGCTCGGTCGATAGCGACCTGGACTGTCAATCCAGGGGTTGAGATTACTAATCCCAGCTCAGCCAAAATGCTATCTTATGTTTGACAAATGTCACTGTGACAAGCGTCAATCGTCTTTCACCAATGTGGATAAGCAGCTCGATGCTTTGGAAGTATGTTGTGTGGTGTACTGGTGTGAGAAAGCTAGGAAAAACATAAGTAGGTGAACTGGCCGCCGTGATATGACTGAAAAATTGTTGAAAACGGCGTTAAGCCCGAATCAATCGATCAATCATCAAACAATTATTCTATTCATTTCATGCCTTTACTTATGTAGACATGTTGAGTCTGAAAATAAGACGAGAGTTGACAGCTAAAATTGTATCACTTGATAAAAGTCACTGTTTGTAACAGTGAGATTATCAGGATATGATTTAAACATTTCCGATATACGAGAAATCTGCAGCAGACGACTTTGAAAACAACTAGGCAAAAGTATGGAAATTCTCTACAAATGATGATAAAGTTATTGAGTTGAAAACTTTGTGGCAAATGGATAAATTGCTCATTATGAGCAATTTCTCCATTTGCCACATTGTTTTCAAAAGTCATCTGCTGCAGATGCGTCAAAATATGTCTGCAAGTGGAAAAGGGTTAACTCCTTCTCAATTATCCACTGAAAAGCACATAATGAAAGTCTTTATTATATAGCTGCACATTTTCTGGCGCAAATACACCACAACAAATTAAAATTAAGCTAATGGGAGGTCACTGAAATATGATTACGAGCCATACAAAATGTGTTAGTGAAATATTTTAATTGTGATATTGAAACTTTTTGAATTTGATTTTTTTTTCTTTGATCTCTCTTAAAAGTTATACACGCACTAGATATATAATAAAAGGGAAAAAAACCTTGCAGAAGCAGTTTGTCGTTCTCGGGAGATGTTAATTTTCCCATGCTTCTTGTAGTATAATACAAATTGATCCATAACATTCCCTATGTATTAATTTTAGATGTGTGTGGGCTACCTTCAGCAGAGAAACCTTCATGCTGTCCATGCCAGTTGGTTACTGCCTTACACTGTGACGCTACAAGAGTTAGATCTCCATGGTAACAAGTTAACTGAACTGCCAAAATGTCTGCCCTGGGAATTTCAGAATTTAAAAAAGCTGGATGTCTCTGGAAACAATCTGAAATATTTAACAGGACCTAGAGATGAAATAGACCATGAGCAGCTGTGTCCAAGGTGATTATATGTGCTACAAAAAGCATCTTCATATGCGAATTAACCACTTTCTGACGCCTCTGCAGCAGTCAGCTTTTTGTTAACATGTCAAACAACAAATCACTGTTCCTTAATTTGAAAGAGCTTTTTTTACGTTTATTAACCCTTTCCCTCATACGACAATTCTGCAGCAGACGACTTTGAACATATTTTGTCAAAACATAGAAAATCTCCATAATTGAATGGATGACCTATGACTAAAAGTGGAAAACATTGTGGCAAATGGAGAAATTGCACGTTTTGTGCAATTTCTTCTTTTGTCACTATGTTTTCAAAAAGCTGTCTGCTGCAGAGGCATCCGAAAGCGTTTATATGAGGGAAAGGGTTAATAACATTTTTGTTGTTTGTACTCTTTCAGTCTCACAGAAATAAACATGTCCAACAACAAATTAGAGAATGTCTGTGTGGAGATATTCTGTATTCCTACTTTGACCAATCTGAATCTGTCACGTAACAAACTCTCCTTCCTTGTGAAGAGTATCCATCAAGATGCTAAACTCCAACGAGACAGGGCAGCTGTACTGAAGAGAAAGTGTAAGTAATAATTAAAATATAAAAAATATCATTGAATTGACCAAGTCTTTGAAAATGATTTTGATATCAAAAAGTTGTACATGTACTTTATTGAACGTAAGAATTGTTATTTTCAAAATACCGTAATTCTTTACATGTTCAAACTAACTTACTTTTACTGACTAATTACCAGTTCCTATCTTGTTGATTTGCAAAAGTTTAATAAATCCAATGTTAAATTGATTGCTGCAAAAGTGCTTTGGTTAGAGCAACTTCCATGGGAGAGAGAAAGTAAGGTGTAACTGGGACAACTAATACGTGTATTATTAGTGGTCCCAGGGTGTAACTAGACTAAATTGAGATCGGTTTAAAACGCGTTGGTGAATACGAATTAAATCTAAAACGTGGACTAAATATTAAGATTTAGATTTAGTCAAAAATCTAAATTGAAAAGTTTACGGGACGTTGCTTTTTCGTCTAATTACTGCGTAATATATCATAGGATGTAAGGAACCAGACTACATTTACCAATTTAATAGAAGGGTTCTCTATTTTACTGTTTAGACTAGATACAGTATGAATTTTGCTTAAATAAAAATGTACATACATTCAATTAATATACTGGCCTTTGTCTTTTTGTATATAGAGTGTAAAAGGGATGTTTTAAAAGTCATTTACCTTAAATTAATATACTTAGTAAGGACAAAGAGAAATCCCGATATGTGGTCAGTGTGACAGTTCTAAATATCTCCTTGTGCTAAATTTAGAAGCATTCCTCCTACAGGAAGCCACCTCCTGGCTGTTTCCAATAACTGGCTGACTTTGAAAACAAATAGGCAAAACTATGGAAAATCTCTATAAAGGAAAGTTTTATTTTTAAATAGAGATAAAAACATATGAAAAATTACTGATTATTTCTCTTTTTGCCAGAAGTTTTCAAATGTAATCTGCTGCAAGTCGGAAAGGGTTAACCCTTTTCCCTCATACGACAATTCTGCAATAGACGACTTTAAACATATTTCGTCAAAAAATAGAAGATCTCTATAATTGAATGGATAACCTATGACTAAAAGTGAAAAACAATGTGGCAAAACGAGAAAGTGCTCGTTTTGAGCAATTTCTTCTTTTGTCACTATGTTTTTCAAAAGCCATCAGTTGCAGAGGTGTCAGAAAGCGTCTATATGAGGGAAAGGGTTAATGATTTTGTGGTTCCCTCCTTGATGCTCAGGATAGCATGACGAATGTCGGGAAATTGTCAGGATGCAATAGTTGGTAATACTCCAGGAAACATTATATAACGGAAATGTTGTTGAAATAGGCACTAAACACCCATTCAAGCAAACCTAGGTAGAAATCAGTATAATTTATCGGGACATACCGGTAGATGGTCAAATGGAATTGCCATAGATTTACATTAAGGGGACAATATTGATAGAGCGAAGTAGTCTTAAAATTTCTCTTCAATATTTTCCACAATGTCATCTTTTGACAAATCTGATGCAAATGATGACTTGGAAAACATCATGTCAAAAATGTGATAAATCTCTTTTGATGTAAGTATAATTATTGAATTGAGTTGAAAACATTTTGGCAAATGGAAAAATTACAATTTCTCCTGTTGCCACAATGTTTGCAAAAATCGCTTGCTGCATATATGTTATATAATACATTTGCATTTGGGAAAAGAGTATCATTATGAAAGTCCCCTCTTGCAGATAAACCCTTTCCCACATACAGAAAATGTGCAGCAGACAACTTTGAAAGCATCTGAAAATAATATGGAAAATCTCCCTAAACGAAGACATACTTATTGAATAAAGTTGTCACAAAGTTTTCAAGAGTCATCTGCTGAAGAGGCGTCAGTAAGTGTCTATATGTGGGAAAGGGTTAATGACAGTTATGTTCTGCCAAACAGACAAAAATAACTGTACTAATTGTTCATTACAGCTATGCCCTCCAGTCAACTTCTATGGAACTGTACCTCTCTAAGAAGACTGGATGTGTCCCACAATGCATTACAAATGATTCCAGCTGATATCTTTAACTGCCGGAGTCTATGTCACCTTACAGCCACTCAGAATCACCTTACAACCTTCCCACAGCCTTGGGAATGTCCTCTGGTATGCGATTTATAAGTTAATTCTTAACTCTTTCCAACCTGCAGACGCATTTTGATGCAATAGCAGCAGACGACTTTTGAAAACATTGTGGCCAAAGGTGAAATTGCTCATGATGAGCCATTTCTCCTTTGGCCACAATGTTTTCAACTTTATTTAACAATTAAACTCATTTATGGAGATTTTTCAGGTTTTTGTCACTATGTTTTCAAAGTCGTCTGCTGCAGATTTGATGTATGTAGGAAATGGTTAATTATAACCCCCCCCCCCCTGTATATAGGAATCACTCTGTCTGTAAGCACTACTCCTCCTAAACGGCTCAATGGATTTGGTTCAAACTTTAAATGAAGGTTACACATCATATGTAAATATGCATGAAGTAAGATCATACGCCTCGGATTCTTCCAAGGGGAGATAATTCAACTTAGAGGTTACCTGCGAGGGACTCCTGTGCACATACCTTGTAAGCGCTACTCCTCCTAAAGGGCTCAGTTGATTTGATTCAAACTGTATATGAAGGCTACACATTATATGTAGATATGCATGAAGGAAGATCATATGCCTCAGATTCTTCCAAGGGGAGATAATTCAACTTAGAGGTTACCTGCGAGGGACTCCTGTGCACATACCTTGTAAGCACTACTCCTCCTAAACGGCTCAATGGATTTGGTTCAAACTTTAAATGAAGGTTACACATCATATGTAGATATGCATGAAGTAAGATCATACGCCTCGGATTCTTCCAAGGGGAGATAATTCAACTTAGAGGTTACCTGCGAGGGACTCCTATGCACATACCTCCACATTTCTTGTAAGCACTACTCCTCCTAAACGGCTCAGTGGATTTGGTTCAAACTTTACATGAAGGTTACACATCATATGTAGATATGCATGAAGGAAGATCATACACCTCGGATTCTTCCAAGGGGAGTTAATTCAACTTTGAGGTTACCTGCGAGAGACTCCTCTGCACATACCTCCACATTTCTTGCAAGCACTACTTCTCCTAAACGGCTCAGTGGATTTGGTTCAAACTTTACATGAAGATTACACATCATATGTAGATATGCATGAAGGAAGATCATATGCCTCGGATTCTTCCAAGGGGAGATAATTTAACATAGAGGTTACCTGTGAGGGACTCCTGTGCACATACCTTGTAAGCGCTACTCCTTCTAAAGGGCTCAGTTGATTTGATTCAAACTGTATATGAAGGCTACACATCATATGTAGATATGCATGAAGGAAGATCATATGCCTCAGATTCTTCCAAGGGGAGATAATTCAACTTAGAGGTTACCTGCGAGGGACTCCTGTGCACATACCTTGTAAGCGCTACTCCTCCTAAAGGGCTCAGTTGATTTGATTCAAACTGTATATGAAGGCTACACATTATATGTAGATATGCATGAAGGAAGATTTTTCTCCTCAGATTCTTCCAAGGGAAGATAATTCAACTAAGAGGTTACGAGGAACTCCTGTGATACCTTGCAAGCGCGACTCCTCCTTAACCGTAGAAACTTTACCATTGTATCCGATGCTTTGGGAGGGGAGCAGGGGGGTATTCTTCAGTGAGCTTTGCTCACAGTATTTCTAGTTAATCCTCCCCTGCATGCAGACACAATTCTGCATATGCAACAGATGCCTTTTGAACTTTGATTGATTGATTGATTGGGGTTTAACGCTGTTTTAACAATTTCTCAGTTATAACATGGCGGCCAGTTCAACTAATCATGCATTTCCTGCTACCGGGACTCGACTTGTGACTATGGAAGGAATTGCTCATTGTGAACCACAATGTTAATAGCTCTGTTCAATAAACATATTTTCTTTATTGAGATTTTCAATATTTTCCACTAGATATTTTCAAAGGCGTCTGCTGCAGTTTTTTGTATGTGGGAAAGGAAGGGTTCACCATTTACCTGGATTGATCAATATAATCATTCTTTATTTAAATTCTTTTCTCAGAATCATGGTTTCAAAGATCATATTTAGCAACATTTGTCTGTCGAAATGTCAATCCTTCCCCAAATACAACAATCCTGCAGCAGATCATTTCAGATAACTCTGGACAAAAATATGTAAAATTCTGAACAATTCCTTCTTTTACCACCCATGTTTTCAAAAGTTGTATGCTGCAGATTCTTCAAAAAGGTTAATCTTTTACTTACAGGAGCATTTAGACTTGTCCCACAATCAGTTAGACCGGTTTCCGGTGGACACAGAGAAATACTGGTGTAACAGTCTGAAATATTTAAACCTCAGTGACAACAGGCTGGACGAAATCAATGAAGGCATAGTGAAACTAAGTATGGCAAAAATGTCTTTATGAGTAACAAACATCACACAGAATAATAATAATAATTATACTCTAATTAATCCTTACCAACATACAAGAGATTTATAGAGATTTCCCATGTTTTTGCATGAATGGTTTCATTGTCATCTGCTTCAGATTTGTTGTATGTAGGAAAGGTTTAAAGATTCAAATCAAGTGATGAGCAGGATTTGCCTTTGGAATTTTTTCTACATAAACAGAGAGAGAGTATTAGTTAGGTCTCCAGGAGGATGACATCCAGCAAGATAAACATAAGCTGAAAACTTCTTTCACATTTGATGTTAAATAAATAAGTTTTATTTGTGTTTTATGTCATTTTCAATATTATTTCAGTTATATCATGGCAACAGTTCACTTATTTATGACTGTGTGTATGTATAGGCTGATCTTGATCTCCACTGGTCACAATTTCTCGAAAGATTAATTTTGTCTGGCACAACTGATATTTTTCTCTACAATATTCCTGAAAAATCTACTCTATATTTATCTATGTAATATGTCTCTACCCTTTCCCACATACAGATGCTTTCTGAAGTCTCTGCAGCAGACAACTTTTGAAAACATTGTGGCAAAAGGGGAAATTACCCAGAACTCAACAATTTTGCCAATATGTTTTGAAGTTGGCTGCTGCAGGTTTGTTATATGTTGGGAAAGGTTAATGCTTTCCCACATGCAGATGCATCCGAGTCAGACGAATGTTGAAAACATTGCGACAAAAAAAAAATTGCTTGTATGATCAATTTCTTCTTTTGTCACAATGTTTTCAAATCTTTTGAATAATTAAACTTTTCCTTATAGAGATTTTTGATATTTTTGCCTAGATATTTTGAAATTTGTTGTATGTGGGAAAGGGTTAAAAAACCTTAAATGACAGTTCTACAGTTCTAGCTTTCTTTGTTATAGGTGTGCTGACTGATTTGAATGCATCAAGCAACAGAATAGAGAGGTTGCCGGCCCCAGACGTCTGGGAATGTCGACATTTACATCTACTGAACCTTAAAAACAACAGACTAGGTCAATTAGCAGATAAATCGCCAATAAAAATAAAGTAAAACGGGATTATTTTAAATAAATTTTTAGCTTTTTTTTTTTGAAGAAAAAAAGATGGGCTTTTGTGATACCCTTTGGCAACATCGTCTGTGTCTGCGCCGTCAATATTTTAACATTACCTCATAACTCAAAAACAATTCAACATTTTCAAATGAAACTTGATACACATGTTTCTATGAACAATACACATGTCTTTACTAAGTCACATAGCTCTGGCTTTAATAATTTTCCAGTAATGCCCCTTTCCAACGGTGCTTATGTTTTTTATTGGTCGGATTGCTCTAGCAATTCCGGTCTATAGAATGGCGATGTCCGTCCGTCTGTCTGTCTGTTTGTCAACATTTTGGTTAAAGTTTCGGCAAAATCTCAGCACTGGAAAGGGTTACAAACTTGAAACTTTGCCTGAAGGTAACCAGTAACAAGTTCTATTGATTTATATGGTTACTCTGACCTTGACCTTGGTTTGTCGATTTTCAAGGTCAAATTGCCGACGATCCGGCCTTACCGTCTTCAGTGGTTTCTTGTTGTTGATGAATTTCCAAGATAATTTAGTAGAACAGTTCCTTAGGTTGTTCTCTGCAGAATTTGTTCAGGTCATATTGATTGATTGAAACAATTCCACTAGGCGGGACCATAAATGTAATGTAATATATAAGTTTCACTATTTCCATAATATAGCTTTTTGACAACCCTGTCAGAGATGATTTCTTGAAAACATTGTATGAAATTTATCATTGCTCAAAACAAGCAATTTCTCCTTTTCCCAAAATGTCTTCAGTTCTTTATCAAAAGGTTGCTTCCACATTTCTAGATGTTACATTTTATTTCCTCATTATAATTGTGTTTAACCCTTCCCCACATATGACAATTTTGCAGCAAACGACTTTCAAAACATATTGACAAAAACATGAAATTAAGTCATTAAATAGAGTTGAAAACATTGTGGCAAAAGAGGAAATTGGTCATCATGAGCAATTTCTCCTTTTGCCTTAATGTTTTCAAAAGTCATCTGCTGCAAATGCATCTGAATGCGTCTGCAGTGGAAAGGGGGGTTAAAAAGTTGTGATGGGCAATTGGTTCCAGTTTTACAATGGATTATTGGTAACAATTGGTAAGCTTTGCATCAACCATTTTAATTGGTTCATATATTAAACAAAACTCAATGTTCTCAAGGATTCTTAATATTTATGTAAATTATGTTTGACAAAACAATACTAGTGTAATGTCTTTTCTATACTATGTTTTATTATTCTTTAATGCACTTTTAAGTAAATACAAGGTTTTACCCTTTCCCACCTGTAGACCATTTGACACATCTGCAGCAGACTTTTGAAATCATTGTGACAATGGGAGAAATTGCTCAAAGAGGTTTTGAAAGTCGTCTGCTGCAGATTTGTCATATGTGGGAAAGGGTTTATTGTTGATTAAAGGTTTGAATACTAAACTGATCATCAATTATCGCCTACTTTTGGCCTATCTGATCAACTTTTGATTATAGATACAAGATACAATGTTTTATTTTGTAAATAAAGGCCGGAGGCCCACAATACATAACATTTTTTACAACAAATTATGTGAGTTACGTATACAATATACATGTTATATTTGTAATTCATTTCGTTTTAAGATACAATATATGTAATATGAGACTTTTCTTATTTTGGAAGTGTCCTCTAATTGTAGAATATTGTAAAAATTGAAATGATCAGTTCCACCAGAGATCCAAGAAAATAGAAGATTTTGACGTAAATCTGAGTATCTAGGGCATTTAAAAATTACATGATATTCATTTTCTAATATAAAAACGTTTTCAATAATTTTGCAATAAGGACAGAAAGGATTTTCTTGATCAATATTTTGATGTCGACCAGTTTCTAATTTTAATTTTAATTGTATTAATCGGTAATTGTACAATACTAATTACAATGGTATATCAGCTAAATGGTAAAATGGATGTTAATTCTATTCTTTCAGAGGTTTCTCCTTAAGGAGCCTTCAGTCCAAAAGCAGACTTAGTTTATCATCTGAGGATGGTTCCCTTGTTACCTTTCCAACTATACTGGCTACCTGCCTGAAAGAACTACGACTGGCTAATAATAACTTGGACTGTGTCCCGCCCTCAGTTTGTAACCTGAAATTTCTGGAGATTCTGGATCTATCAGAGTATGACATTTCACAATATTTTTGTTGTCACCTGCTATAATAAACCTTTTCCTACCTACAACAAAGCTACAGCAGATGACTTAGAAAGTATCTGTGCAAAATAGAACGATCTCCATTAATGACAGTTTATTTATTAACCTGTTCCCACCACGCAAAAGCAGCTGAACTTTTTTGAAAACATTGTGGCCAGAGGTGAAATTGTTCATGATGAGCAATTTCTCCTTTGTGGACAATGTTTTCAACTTTATTTAACAATTAAGCTATCTTTTATGGAGATTTTTCAGGTTTTTGTCACTATGTTTACAAAGTCGTCTGTTGCAGATTAGTTGCATGTGGGAAAGGGTTAAATAAAGTTGAAAAAACATTGAGCAATTTCACCTTTGCCACAATGTTTTCAAAAGTCGTCTGCTGCAGAGGCGTCAGAAAGCATCTTTGTTAACTCTTTGACACATTCAACAAAGCTGCAGCAGACAACTTTGAATGTATTGGATGAAAAATATGGACAATCTCTATAGATTCCTAAAAGTTGAAACTTTTGTGGAAAAAGGAGAAATTGCTTTTTATGGGCTATTATCCTTTCTCTCCAATGCTTTCAAAATTCCTCTGCTGCAGATGTGTCAGAATATAGGAAATTGTTAACTTAACCCTTTCCCTCATATAGATACTTTCTGATGCCTTTGCAGCAGACGGCTTTTTGAAAACATGGCAACAAAAGAAGAAATTGCTCAAAATGAGCAATTTCTCCTTTTGTCACCATGTTTTCATTTCTATTCAATTATTGTTCATTCATTTAAAGGGATTTTGTGTGCTTTTGCCTAGACATTTTCAAAGTCATCTACTGCAAGTTTGTTGCATGTGGGAAAGGAAGAGAGACATTTAGAGAGCACCTTCCAATAATCTGTCAAATCTGTTTGTCTGCACACCATGCAGTCACACTTAATTATTAACTCGTTTCCACATTACAACAAATTTACAGCAGACGACTTTGAAAACATACCCGAAGAAAAAATGGAAACTATTTTTAATTGAAAGTACAATAATTGAATTGAGTTGAAAACATGGTGACAAAAGGAGAAATTGCTCGTTTTGAGAAAATTACTTTTTTTGTCAACATGTTTTTAAAAAGCTGTCTTCTGCAGATGCGTCAGAAAGCGTATATATGAGGGAAAGGGTTAAACTGGATAGGTTTTTGTTATATGAAATGATTCTGGCGATTTGTGGCAAGACTATTGAAAATTTAATGAATGTTATTATCAAATAGAATTGAAAACATTGGGATAAAAGGAGAAATTGCTTACCATGAGCAATTTCTCCATTTGCCTCAATGTTTGAGAGAGTCATCTGCATTTGAGGAATGGATGCATAAAATGGGGTTTATTGGTAAGCTTTTCTTTTTCGTCTTGTTCCAGCAATCCACTTATTCGAACATTACCAATAGAGATGGGTAAACTGAAGAACTGTGGGATGTTGAAGCTGAAAGGGTTGACTGTGGATAATATCAAAGATATTCCTACTGAAGGTATGAACTTATTGTTTTATATAATTATATCATGGGACATATGGCTCTGTATCGTTGTTGTTTTGAAGCTCATTCATAGACTGTTTTCATTGATTGATTGGTGTTAAACCCTTGCCCTCAAACGACAATTCTGCAGCAGACGACTTTGAACATATTTTGTCAAAAAATAGAAAATCTCTATAATTGAATGGGTAACCTATGACTAAAAGTGGAAAACATTGTGTCAAAAGGAGAAATTGCTCATTTTGAGCAATTTCTAGTTTTGTCACTGCCCCTGTGAAATGAATAATTACTGTTCATGAACAGTTCTTGTATAATTCATGCAAAGTTCAGGTACCTTGTTCATGAACAGTTCATGGGATGTATATGAAGATAAAATGGCACAAATTCTTAAAAAGTTCTTAAATGTGTAGTTCTTGAACAGGTCATGAACAGTTCATGACACATTCAGGAAACATTGTCATTAAACAGTTCATGAATAGTTCAAGAACTGAAAATTC
This sequence comes from Serripes groenlandicus, assembly GCA_031761405.1. Classification (NCBI taxonomy): domain Eukaryota; kingdom Metazoa; phylum Mollusca; class Bivalvia; order Cardiida; family Cardiidae; genus Serripes; species Serripes groenlandicus. The sequence continues at coordinate 105,174,196 of JASEVX010000002.1, forward strand.
ATGAAATATTCTTGATTTTCTTTTTAAACATGAACTGTTCAAGAACTTTTTCCAGTGCAAATTCATTGTGCCATTTTCTCTTCATGGATTGTTCATGAACGGTTCAAGGACTATCGCTCATGAACAGTTCTAGAACTACAGTTCATTAACAGTTCAAGAACTACTGTTTGTGAACAGTTCATGAACAGTTCATGTTAAATTGGTTGGTAACCAGTGTATGAAATAGTCTGGGTGGACCTAAGAACCAGATTGTGTACAGAAGAAAATACAGATTGCCTGTGCAGATTATGTACAGAAAATATTCTGGTTCATTGAAACATAGTTGAACCAGAATTCAATAAAAATATATTTTATATGAAGACGATTGGCTTCTTTCACATGTGGCAATGTGATACTTAAATAAATCACCAATATAAACATATTGTTTATGACATAGCACAATACAATTTGCTAATTTAATAAACAATGTAACATTTAAGACATTTACCAAATGTGCCCATCAAGTTGTTCATAAGAAATTACAAAAAACTTCTCTGTGCCTTTGAAACACAACATATTTCTCCCACCAAAAAAACGTAAAGGAAGTAGTAAACATTACTTACTTCTTTATGAAGAGTTCCTGTGTTTTATGCTTGAGTTAACTCCCTTGGTATATTCAAGTTCAGTTCCAGTGGTATTTTTGGTTATTCTACTGGTATTCCAGTAACATAGCAGGTAACAATGAAATTTCACTGGAATTGCATTAATTTTTTTCACTAGGGCCATTACTTTTGACAAGAAGATTTTAAAAGTTTTCACTATAATACATTTATAAGAATTTCTTTGGTTCTAGAAGTGTTCTAGAAGTGTTCTAGAAGTGATCTATAAATGTTCTTATTTCTCTATTCAGAATGGTAGTTTAAGAGATTCACACTGAGTTAAAAAGTAATTGTAATTTAATTAAATATCATTTTAAAATCAGTGATATATTTATATTAAACTTACTATTTAAGAACAGAATAAGAACTTATAGGGTTCATTAAAAGTACTTGAATTACACTTGACAGATGTTTATGAACTTGTTAAGAATTTGCCATGTTCTTCTTCAGTTCTTGAACAGTTCACGAACAAGTTTGTGTTACTGTTCATGAACTAAAGTTCTTGAACTGTGATTAAGAACTATTTAATGGCAGTTCATGAACAGTTCATCAGTGGCATGAAAAGTTCATAATTTCAAGAACAACATTTCACAGGGGCGTTTTCAAAAAGCCGTCTGCTGCAGGGGAGTCAGAAAGGGTCTATATGCGGGAAAGGGCTAATGCCGTTTTCAACAATTTTTCAGTCATATCACGGTTGCCAGTTCACATGTTCATGTGTTTCCTAGCTTTCTCACACCAGTACTCCAAACAACATTCTTTCCAAGCAACTGGCTGCTTTTCCACATAGACTGTTAGCCAATTGGTGAAAGACGAATGATGCTTGTCACAATGACTTTTGTCAAACGTCGGAAAGCGAAGTGACCCATTGATGAGTGGAAAGAATGTTGGTCGAGCTGGGATTCAAACTCACAAGCCCTGGATTGAGAGGCCGCGTCGCTACCGAATGTGCTACCGTGGCGGATTCCAAGGATTGCTTATGTTGTCATCTTGTTGGTGATGTCTGTGACATTACAAAATGATCATGATCTGTATTTAAGGTTTACAATTAACCCTTTCCCTCATACGACTATCTCTATAAATTACACAAAAATCATTGAATAGAAAACATTGTCAAAAGAAGAGAGGTCACTCATCATGAACAAGTTCTCCTTTTGCCTCAATCTTTTAAAAATTCGTCTGCAATTGGGAAAGTCCTGAAACAATTTGTGTTTACCCTTTCACACATTCAACAAATCTGCAGCAGACAAACTTTAAAAAGTCTTGGCAAAAATATAGAAAATCTCTGTAAATGAAATTAATTGCTCATTGCGGGAAAGGTTGAAAACCCCATTTTATTGAGCTGAATCAAGTTTCAATACATTGGATAAAAAAAGAAAAGAAGAAATTGCCCTAGTTTCTACCAAATCTCTTATTTGCATTTTTTTTTTTTTTCAGGATTTGTCCGGTTGTTTTCTTTCTGTGGCAGATATTAATATTAAAAGTTTAGAAATGGCTCATGAAGGCATAGAAGGAAAATAGTTTTTGTGTTTTTGTTTCTTTTAGAAAATTCCATGTACTACTAGTTGAATACTATAAAAGAGTTTGTGTGTTGGCTCCTTTCAGGTGGAATACACTATGTGACCAAGAATATTCTAAAGCAGTTCTTGGAAAAATTAAGAGATTGCAAGGAGTACAACAAACTGAAAACTATTGTACTAGGAAAAAAGGTTAGTATCATGTTTATCCATTTATTGACTTTATTACATATCACATTTGTTCCTTGGAATGCTCTTGTTTGAATTACTTGTGAAATAAGACCTAGATGAAATGTGAATATGAAAAGTGGCAAATATGTGTAGAGATTAGTTAAAATTTACAAATGTTTTAACCCTTTCTCTCATACGACAATTCTGCAAAAGACCGCTTTGAACATATTAAGTCAAAAAATGGAAAATCTCTATAATTGAATGGATAAACTATGACTAAAAGTGGAAAACATTGTGGCAAAAGGAGAAATTGCTCGTTTTGAGCAATTTCTTCTTTTGTCACTATGTTTTCAAAAAGCCGTCTGCTGCAGAGGCGTCAGAAAGCATCTATATGAGAGAAAGGGTTAAATTATATATATTTATAGGACAAAGGGAAGACAACTCTTGTCAGCCTTTTAGCAAACAAGAAGACTAATTCATCACAGGAAAATATCAGTATAAGAAGAGGAGAAGTGATCAGCAGACGGAAAGCAAGTTTTTCTGTAAGTTATTTTTGTTTCTGTAAGATATAACAAATTGAGTTTTACTCCACTTTTTTTTATAAAGAAAATTAAATAATTGCATTGTTTGAAAAATATCATTAATTCATGTAAAATTTCTTTACCATTTAACCCTCTCCCTCATATAGACGCTTTCTGATGCCTCTTCAGCAGACGGCTTTTTGAAAACATAGTGACAAAAGAAGAAATTGCTCAAAACCAGCAATTTTTCCTTTTGCCACAATGTTTTCCACTTTAAGTCATACAATTATAGAGATTTTCTATTTTTTGACAAAATATGTTCAAAGTCGTCTGCTGCAGAATTGTCGTATGAGGGAAAGGGTTTTGAAAACTTTGTGGTAAAATGAGAAATTGCTTAAAACGAGCAATGTTTTCCTTTCGCAATAATGTTTTCCAACTTTTTTCAGTAATTTTACTTTCATTTATAGAGGTTGTCAATGTTTTGTTCTAGATGTCTTCAAAGTCGTCTGCTGCAGATTTGTTGAATGTGGGAAGGGGTTAATTATCCGAGTGTTTTACTTGTTGCAGTTAATGCCGGGTGAGAAGAAATCCTCTGAGGTTAAACTGAATGTGTGGGACATAGCCGGCGACGATCCTTATACCTTGATCCACCATAGCATGTTTACCAAACACACCCTCTACCTGTTAGTATGGGACTTCTGGTCTATAGAATCGGAACTCGACCAGATTGGCAAATGGTTATATAATATACAGGTAGGTTTGTACAATTAACCCTCTCTCTGTTAGTATGGGACTTCTGGTCTATAGAATCAGAACTCGACCAGATTGGCAAATGGTTATATAATATACAGGAAGGTTTGTACAATTAACCCTCTCTCTGTTAGTATGGGACTTCTGGTCTATAGAATCAGAACTCAACCAGATTGGCAAATGGTTATATAATATACAGGTAGGTTTGTACAATTAACCCTTTCCCACTTGTAGATGCGCTTTGTCACAGCTAAAGCAGATGACTATTGAAAACAACAGTGTGTAAAACGTAGAGCTTACTCATCATGCACATTTATTTTGGGAAAACAGTGTGTAAAACGTAGAACTTGCTCATCGTGCGTTAGGGGAATGCACATTTATTTTGGGAAACCAGTGTGTAAAACGTAGAACTTGCTGAGTGTGTGTTAGAGGGATGCACATTAATTTTGGGAAGACAGTGTCACTTGGGACCCTTGACTTTGTCCTCTGACCCCTTTTAAAGAAAAATCTTGACCCTGGCATAATTCCTAAGCTATTGCATTTAGAGTACAGAAAAAAGATGCATCCTGGGAAGGTGCGTTGCATACCAAAAAAAGGGACACCATTAACCTGACCTCTGACCCCATTTTTAGTCGAGGCCATATCTCCTTTTTGACTGCACCTAGAGTTACCAAATTAGGTATGAAGATCCATCAAAGAGTGTATCATGGACCAAATTTAGACTTGTGTGACCTTCAAATCAACTGGAAAAAAATCTTGTCTCTGCCTTATTTCTCACTCTAAAGTACCAAAATGTATATATGCATAGTTGATGGTATATGTGCACATATATTTAAAATAAAACTTGCCTTAGCCTAAGCCATATTTGTCATGCCTCAGGAAGATTTTATGACACATACCAGATATATCAGATCACTATGACCTTGACCTTTGGCCAATATTATTGTGAAGTTTTAGGTCTTAGGTTTCTAATGAGACTGTGTTGTGACCTAAAAGATCCTCCACACCTCCCTCTCCTGATGGGAGACTATGGATTGGCGACAATTCTTTTTCATGTTTTATATAGCTCTGTAAATCGAGGGATCATGAGTTTGAATACTGGTTTGGCCTTCCATTCCCCAATTTTATAAAGTTGATAATTTTTTTGTTTTATATTTCCCTTTATTATACATGTATTTGTATTATGGGTAAATAAAAGTTGAAATTGAATTTATAATGATTGACAGAAGTTTTTGTGACATTGTTTGTTTCAATCAGGCCCGGCCGGGTAGCTCAATTGGTAGCGTATCTGACTCGTGATCTGGAGGTCACGGGTTCGATACCCGGTTGCGGCGACATTCTTTCAGGCGATGTTTTCCATTGCCTCTCACCTCTGATCTATGTGGGAAAGTAGTCAGTGGCTTCGAAAGAATGTTGTGTAAGTACTGGTGTGGGAAAGCCAGGAAAACATGGGTAGGTGCACTGACCGCCGTGATATGACCAAAGCTGTTGAAAGCGGCGTTAAACTCCAAACAAGCAAACAAACAAAACAAATTGTTTCAATCAGAAGTTTTTGTGACATTGTTTGTTTCAATCAGTGCGCTAAATTATTCAGGCTAGGAAGTTACCTGGGAAAAATGTTTTATGGAGCACTGGTGCCTAGTATCTGTAAAGCATTGTTACAAAAGGAGCACTTGTTTCTTTTTCCACAATGTTTTCAACTGATTTCAGTAATAACACCTTCTTTTATAGAGATTTATTCCTTTCCCAAATACAAGAAATCTGTAGCAGACTACTTTAAAAACATTTAGGCAAAACTATAAAACATCTATGTAAATGAAAACATAATAATACTGTTGAAAACGTTGTGGTAAATGGAAAAATTGCTTGTTTTGAGCAATTTCTTCTTTTGTCACTGTGTTTTCAAAGGTAGTCTGCTGCAGAGGCGTCAGACAGTGTCCATATGTGGAAAAGGGTTAAATGTGTTTCATTAGATGTTGTCTGCTGGAGTTTGGTTCAAAAGTGGTAAGTCACCAAGAGGTCATCAATTATTAGTGTTTTTTGGCAATGATATAACTAAAATACTGTTGAAAATGTCTTGATTGTTTCTAAATTACATTGTAATTAAAATGAAGACAAAGTTTTACCTGTTGTATATCTTACAGGCCACATCACAGTTTTACAGTGTCATTCTCATTGGTACATTTCTCGACAAAACCACCATCAAAGATGAGGAATTGGAGAAGAAAGAAAAAGACATCAGTACAAAATTACTGAAATATAAACTTGGTCGTCATACTCCTGTATGTGCTATATCCTGTATAAATAATAAAGGTATTATATCCTTGATGCCATTTTTAGCTCGACTATTCGAAGAATATGAGAGCTATACTACTCACCCTGGCATCGGCGTCGGCGTTGGCATCCATGTCACACGTTGGTAAAGGTTTTACCTGCAAGTACTTAAATACTACATGTATTGCATTGAAACTTTCTAAAACCCTACCGAACTATCACACCTATGTAGAGTATCAAGTTAGATAATTCTTTCTTGCATTTTATGCAAGTTATGGCCCTTTTTAGCTCACCTGTGCACGAAGTGCTCAGGGTGAGTTATTGTGATCGCCCTATGTCCGGCGTCCGTTGTCCGTCGTCAGTCGTCCGTCGTCCGTCAACATTTTCTCCTCTGTAACCCGTGGGTCGACTGGGATGAAACTTCACAGAAAGCATCCTCGCAATGTCCTCACCAGAATTCCTTAAAATTTTTGGGATCCATGCAGAATTCTGGTTTCCATGGCAACGAAATGAAAAAAACTTCAAAATTCTTAAAAATCTTCTCCTCCCAAAGTGTCAGGCCGATTTTCAAATTATTTTGTAGAAATGATCCTTGGGTGACCCTCTATCAGATTCCTTCAAGCCATGTTGATTGGTCGAAAAACATGGCCCCCAGGGGGGGCGGGGCTATTTTGCCTTATTAGGCTATAGTGCAAACTTAAAAAATCTTCTCCTCCAAAAGTGTCAGGCCGATTTTCAAATAATTCTGTAGAAATGTTCCTTGGGTGATCCTCTATCAGATTCCTTCAAGCCATGTTGATTGGTCAAAAAGCATGGCCGCCAGGGGGCGGGGCTATTTTGCCTTTTATGGCTATAGTGAAGACTTAAAAAATCTTCTTCTCCATAAGTGTCGGGCCGATTTTCAAATAATTTTCTAGAAATGTTCCTTGGGTGACCCTCTATCAGATTCCTTTAAGCCATGTTGATTGGTCGAAAAACATGGCAGCCAGGGGGCGAGGCTTTTTTGCCTTATATGGCCAAAGTGAAAACTTAAAAAATCTTCTCCTCCGAAAGTGTCAGGCTGATTTTTAAATAATTTTGTAGAAATGTTCCTAGGGTGACACTTTATCAGATTCCTTCAAGCCAAGTTGATTGGTCGGAAACTATGGCTGCCAGGGGGCGGGGCTTATATAGCTAAAGTGAAAAAAAAAACAGGTGAGCGATTCCAGGGCCATCATGGCCCTCTTGTTTACTTAGAAATTCTGGTTAAAGTTTTGCGAGCAACTAAATTAAGAGTCCATATCTCAGTATTTACTTGATGCATTGCATTGAAACTTTATACAACCCTACCCAACTATCACACCTGTGCAGATTATTAAGTTAGATAACTCTATCCTGCATTTTATGCAAGTTATAGCCCTTTTTTTACTTAGAAATACTGGTTAAAGTTTTGCATACAACTAAATTAAGAGTCCATATCTCAGTATTTACTTGATGCATTGCATTGAAACTTACTACAACCCTATCCAACTATCACACCTGTGTAGATTATTAAGTTAGATAACTTTATCCTGCATTTTATGCAAGTTATGGCCCTTTTTTAATTTAGAAATTCCGGTTAAAGTTTTGCGTGCAAACCATCACATCTATGTAAGCAATCAGGTATGATAACTCTATCCAGCATTTTATGCAAGTTATGGCCCTTTTTGGACTTAGAAATTATGGCTAAAGTTTTGCAACCACATTTAGAGTGTAATCTTAGTAACAACTTGAAACATTATATTGAAACTTTATACAACCTTTCCCAATTTCACAACTATAAACACAACCAATTAAGATAACTCGTTCTGCATATGGTGCAAATTGTTGCCCTTTTTTTACTTAGAAATTATAGTTAAAGGTTTGCATGCAACTACATTAAGAGTCCATATCTCTGTATATACTTGATGCATTCCATTGAAACATTATACAACCCTTGCTAACCAGCACACATATGAAAATAATCAAGTTAAATAACTCTATCCTGCATATAATGCAAATTATTCCCCTTTAAGAAATTGTGGTTAATGTTTTGCATGCAACTACATTAGAGTCCATTATCTCAGAAACTTAAATAAGCGGTGGAATGTTAACCTTTTACCACATATCGATGTTTTCATGCAAAATGGTTGTAACTACATCTTGAACAAGATGTAGTTACAACCATTTTGGATGAAGCCCTCGATATGACAAATCTGAAGCAGATGACTGAAAACATCGAGTCAAAAATATGAAAAACCTCTAAGAGTATGGTAATGTTTGTATATTAGTATTGAATTAAGCTGAAAACATTATGAATCAAGAGAAATTGCTAAACATAGGCAATTTATCCTTTTGTCATAATGATTTTTAAAAGTAGTCTGCTGCAGATGATCAGATTTTTTTGGAATGATTTTTAGCTCGCCTATTCGAAGAAATAGGGGAGCTTATGTTATCACCCCGGCGTTGGCGTTGGCGTTGGTGTTGGCGTCCGCGTTGCCAGCTTGGTCAAACCTTTGCGTGCAAGGCCTTTTCTCAGACACTGTGTATGCTGTTGCTTTGAAACTTCACACACTTATTCAGGATCATTAGGGGACCTTGTATGTCAAGTCCCATAACTCTGGAATGGATTTTGACTGAATTGTGCCCCTTTTTGGACTTAGAAATTTGGTCAAACCTTTGCGTGCAAGGCCTTTTCTCAGACACTGTGTATGCTGTTGCTTTCAAACTTCACACACACTTATTCAGGGTCATTAGGGGACCTTGTATGTCAAGTCCCATAACTCTGGAATGGATTTTGACTGAATTGTGCCCCTTTTTCGACTTAGAATTTTGGTCAAACCTTTGCGTGCAAGGCCTTTTCTCAGACACTGTGTATGCTGTTGCTTTGAAACTTCACACACTTATTCAGGATCATTAGGGGACCTTGTATGTCAAGTCCCATAACTCTGGAATGGATTTTGACTGAATTGTGCCCCTTTTTGGACTTAGAAATTTGGTCAAACCTTTGCGTGCAAGGCCTTTTCTCAGACACTGTGTATGCTGTTGCTTTGAAACTTCACACACTTATTCAGGGTCATTAGGGGACCTTGTATGTCAAGTCCCATAACTCTGGAATGGATTTTGACTGAATTGTGCCCCTTTTTGGACTTAGAAATTTGGTCAAACCTTTGCGTGCAAGGCCTTTTCTCAGACACTGTGTATGCTGTTTGCTTTGAAACTTTACACACTTATTCAGGGTCATTAGGGGACCTTGTATGTCAAGTCCCATAACTCTGGAATGGATTTTTTTCAAACATTTGGATTTTTTTCTTTTTCTTTTCTTGTATTTTTCAATTTTGCGTTTAGCTCAACGTTAAAGTTTCGATTTTTTTTTTTCTCAATAAGTACTGGTTCTAGGGCTTTCATATTTTTTGGGGTAAAACATTTGTTTTTTGCTGGATTTTGAAAATTGGGCATAGCTTCTTCATATTTTGTTGGATTAATTTCATTTTTTTGTATTTTTGAACTTTGAGCATTATTTTTTTATTTTTTATTTTTTTTCTTGAATTTTGGAACTTTGTGTTCAGCTCAATTTTTTTTTTAAATTTCTTGTATTTTTGAACTTTTTTTTTTTATTATTTCTTGTTTAAAAATAATTGTGTTTAGCTCAATGTTAGAGTTTTGTTCACTTTTTGTGTTTTACACTTGCCTTGATAGTCAAAGCAGGGGACACAGTGAGACATTTAATTATGCGTAATTCTTGTCTTTCTTTTGTAAATTCAATTTCAACTGAATTATTCCACTTTTGGATTTTGGACTTTATACCCATGCTATAACTGTTCTGAAGTAGGCCCTGATAGACGATATCCCTGATAGGCGAGCTATATTGTCCTCCGACAACTCTTGTTAGGTCTGATAATAGTTTTGAATTCTTGTCACTGTAGAATATATTTTATATGGCATTTACTCCTTTGCCTAAATGTGTGCCGAAAGGGAATCCAAATGGGCATCTAAATGCATCTGTATTGGTGAAAAGATTAAGCTTCAATGTTATTCAAGGTGATTGTTACATCTAGATATCTTTACTTAGATTAAACCTTTAATAAAATGTAATTTCTCAGGTTTATAAAATAATTTTGCACTGCAAAAATAATGCTTCCATTTCTGAACATGTTTGATATTTTTAGTTCACTTGAGCATTAAGCCTTTCCCTCATATATATATATAATAGACGCTTTCTGATGCCTCTGCAGCAGACGGCATTTTGAAAACATAGTGACAAAAGAAGAAATTGCTCAAAACAAGCAATTTCTCCTTTTGACACAATGTTTTCCACTTTTTTGTCATAGGTTATCCATTCAATTATAGAGATTTTCCATCTTTTGACAAAATATGTTCAAAGTCGTCTGCTGCAGAATTGTCGTATGTGGGAAAGGGTTAAATACTCCAGATAAGCTATTGTGATCACCCTGTGTCTGTCGCCATTCCCCAACAATAACCTTGTGTTCATTCTAGAGGCCACTTTTTTACCTAATGAAAGTTCATCAGAAGATACATCTCGATCAAATTTCAATCAAATCCCGATAAATTAGGAAACTAATCTGCAGCAGACACATTTTAAAACATTTCAGAACAAGGAGGCCATGGTGGCCCTGAATAACTCGTCTGCAGTTTTGTTACATGTGGGTTAGGGTTAACCCTTTCCCACATACAACAAATCTGCAGCAGACGACTTTGAAAGTTTCGAGGCAAAAACATGAAAAATCTCTATAACTGCAGGGATAATTGCTGAAAAAAGTTGAAAACATTGTTGCAAATGGAGAAATTGCTTGTTTTGAGCAATTTCTCCTTTTGTCACATTGTTTTCAATAGTCGTCTGCTGCAGAGGTGTCAAAAAGCATCTACATGTGGTTAAGGGTCAAACGTGTCTTACAGGCATTGACAAGTTGAAGGAGGTCATCAACAGCACAGCCCAGTCAATGAAGATGCCGGGAAGACGGGCTGAACCTGTTATATCAAGGAAGGTACCCAAAAGTTACCTTGACCTTGAAAAGGCGATCATGGATAAGACGGCGGAGCTTGTAAAGAATAAGAAGCCCCCTGTATTGACCCAAGCAGAGTTCACAGAATTGGTAGAGAGTGTAAAAGATGAACATTTACTGACTTCAGAGGAAATTCACAATGGTAAACAAATCATATAGATTGAATATATTGTTTAACATGTGTTTTAACTCTTTACATTAACAGATTTTGTTTATGCCTTGCCTGCAAATGACTTCAGAAAATATTGTGGGAAAAGAAGAAATTGACACAATGTTAACAGTTCCTTATACAAACTACACTTCCAATTTTCCATATTTTGTATATTTTTCCAATGATGTTTCAAAGCAGTCAATTAACCCTTTCCCTAATACGACAATTCTGCAGCAGACGACTTTGAACATATTTTGTCAAAACATAGAATATCTCTATAATTGAATGGATAACCTATGACTAAAAGTGGAAAACATTGTGGCAAAAGGAGAAATTGCACGTTTTGTGCAATTTCTTCTTTTGTCACTATGTTTTCAAAACGCCGTCTGCTGCAGAGGCGTCAGAAAGCGTCTATATGAGGGAAAGGGTTAAGCAGTCTTTATAAGGTGGAAGTTGTAAGTAGCATGTTTTAATGATTTATCAACCTGAAAGACCTGTGTAATTTTCGCTTATCTGAAAATCAAGGAGCACAGTTTTACATTTAACCCTTTCAACATTATGACAATTCTGCAGCGACGGCTTTGAAAACATGGTGACAAAAACCTGAACAATCTCCATAAAAGATGGCTTAATTGTTAATTAAAGTAGAAAACATTGTGGCTAGACGAGAAATTGCTTGTTTTGAGCAATTTCTTCTTTTGTTGTCATGTTTTCAAAAAGCTGTCTGCTGCAGAGACGTAAGAAAGCATCTATATGTTGGAAAGGGTTAATAACATTTTCTCTCTTAAACTATGAAGTTGACATCTTTATAACTCGGAACATTTTATGAAAAGATTTATAATGAAAGTGAACTTATTGAAAAGAATTGATAATATTGTTTTCAATATTTTGTTTGTGCATTTGTCTGTATGCACATCTATTGGGCTCTTTTTATGTCTAGGCTATTTTACAGCAGTTGATTGCTGGAATTCAATGAAACTTTATGGAAAGATTTTGAAAGTACCAAGAGAAGATGTGCATGTCATCAATACATTCAGAAAATCTTGTTGGAGTTGTGATCCTTTGATACTTCATCATGTATGGAGCATCCATTAATCAGTTATACATAATTGTTGTTATGACAATGTCCTTATATAAATTTGATTTAATATTTTCACTTTTACAGTTACAAAGTTCCTAGGAGAGACTGGTTCCTTGCTTCATTTCTGTGACCAGTTAGGTGGCCTTAATACTTTGTACTTCCTGGACCCAGCTTGGTTTTGTGATGTACTAGTTCATTTATTGATTGTAAGTAATTTCCCAATTTCTTGTATATCAGATGAAACTTGTATTTTAGGTTTAACTTTTTCCAGATGCATATGAATTGCGATGAGTTTGCTGCAGAAGACTTTTTAAATCAATGTTGGAGTAGAAGAAATTGCTTGAATTTCAACTTTGTCTAATGCATTTCCTAATTAATCTCTAACGCCTACACTTACTTGACTTGAATTTACACTATTTGAAACGGATATATTCAATTTGGAAGAATGTTAGAGATGGCATATCTGGCAAAGATTTTTCTTTTCAATATTCAGAAGCCTTTTGGTGCTCCGGAAAATATTATGACACTAGGAGAAATTTCTCCGTCTGTTTTTATATACGCTGGCTTTAATAATTATTAAGCAATGCTCCTTTTACGACTTAGAATAAACAGATGAGCGTTGGTGTTCGCTCTGCAGTGGTATTTTTCTTCTTTTGTAACAATTTTTAGCTCCACTGGCTGAAAGCCAGTCGAGCTTATGTCATGGCGAATTGTCCGTTGTGCGTCCGTGCGTGCGTGCGTGCGTGCGTTAACTTTTTCCTTTAAACGACTTCTTCTCCCTAACCACTTGGCCAATTTGGTTGAAACTTCATGGGAAGCATCCTCTCAATGTCCTCTACTAAATTCCTTCAAATTTTTTTGATCCATTCAAAATTCTGGTTTCCATGGCAACCGAAAGAAAAAAATAGTGAGAACTTAAAAAATCTTCTTCTCCGAAAGTGTCAGGCCGATTTTCAAATAATTTTGTAGAAATGTTCCTTGGGTGACCCTTTATTAGATTCCTTCAAGAAATGTTGATTGGGCGAAAAACATGGCCGCCAGGGGGCGGGGCTTTTTTGCGTTATATAGCTATAGTGAAAACTTAAAACATCTTCTTCTCCGAAAGTGTTCAGCCGATTTTCAAATAATTTTGTAGAAATGTTCATTGGGTGACCCTCTATCAGATTCCTTCAAGCCATGTTGATTAGTCGAAAAACATGGCCGCCAGAGGGCGGGGCTATTTTGACTTATATGACCATAGTGAAAACTTAAAAAATCTTCTCCTCCGAAAGTGTCAGGCATATTTTCAAATAATTTTGCAGAAACATTCCTTTGGTGACACTCTACAAGATTCCTTTAAGCCATGGTGGTTGGTAAAAAAAATAGCCACCACGGGGCAGGGCTGTTTGGAGATTTTATTTTTGCCTTATGGCCGTGGAGCGATACTGGCCATCTTGGGCCTCTTGTTATTAACTCTATGAGGGACGTAGATATCTACGTCCCTGGCTCTATTCAATAAATCTTTTCATTTGCTGTGAATTTTTATATTTTTACCTGGATGTTTATATTGTCTTCTACAGATTTGATGATGTGGAAAAAGGTGAATTCATATTTCCACCTTCAATAGTAAAGAGTTTCAAGAACTACAATAATTACCACTCTTGTTGGTCATTTCAAATTTTTACAGTAATTAATCCTCCATTTATAAGGATTTTCCATGTTTTTGCTGAGATGTTTTTTAAAGTCGTCTGCTGCAGATTTGTTGTATGTGGGAAAGGGTTAAACATAAATTGTGAAATTTTTTAATGCGAAGTAATTTGAGTTTGATAACCATATTTCATTTCGTTTTATCTGATTATGTCGACTTCTATATTGAATTATATTATACATGTAGTTGATAGTTGCCTATTAAAGTAGCCGAGAGATAAGGTAAATATTGTTACAATTAAGTTATGGGAACTACGTATCAACAGGAGAAACCATTTCTCTCTTCAGAACCCTGATGGAAAGAGAAAACTTAAGGAAGGAAAAGGAAAGATAAGTCGGATTGAAGTGGAGAAGATCTACAGGAATGATGAGAGGTTTCCCGATGAGTACATAGATCAGTATGTAGAAATGTTGGAGAGATTTGAGATAGCGGTCACAGTGGATAACGCACAAAAGTGAGATTTACCTCAAACATTTTGAACTCTTTCTCTCATACTGAACCATTTTGACACCTCGGCGGCGGATCACTTTTGAAAACATTGCAACAAAATTCTTATAATGAACAATTTCGTCTTTTGCCACAATTTATTTTAACTGCAGATTTGTTTTTTGTGGTTTATTGAGGTGTGATGTTATTTGATTTGGTGTTTGGATGGACGTGTTAGCGGGTGGGCAGCCATCAAACTTTCATTTCAGCTCTATAATCAACTTTCTTATGACATGAATGATTCTCACTAAATTCCAATGGATGGTAGCTTATAAAGAAGTCGAGCCCCAAGGTCAGTTTTACTAAACATAGATCACTTGTATAATGGTGACTGTTAAAAACCTGGGTTTGGGGGCTGTTCTTTTAATGCTCCTTTTTTGTCTTCCATCATTTGAATTGAAACTCAATAAATATATTTTAGTCGTCTTTTTTTATGTATATATTAGGGATGGCAACGGTTACCGATATTACTAACCGGTTACTCGTACAATTTTGTGACCGGTTACCCGGTTAACAGTCTAGATTCATAGACAATAAATATCCAGTGTTTTAGTCGAATATGACTGCGCATGTTACTGGTTCCACCAGTCCAAGACAGTTCATTACCACACAAACTGCACTTGACTTTGTTATCATCAGCACAGCGTTTGAAATACTTCCAGACAAAGGATGTAGCATGCGGCATTATGGCAATATATTCTGTAGATCTTTTTTAACGAAGTGACTGATAAACGATTTATAATACGTCGAATGAAAAAGGTACATAGCTGCATATCTTTAAAAACCAACTCAGGGGAAATTGTGTTACAAACTTCAAATTACTCTTCCAATCCTGTTGGTAAATAATAATTTACAAAAACAACAATTCAAATGTATCACACGGGACACACTCACTCCAATTAGTTGTATTATCAAAACAAACGCCGAATATAATTAATAAGTCATTATCGTATAATTTCTGCCTTTATTACACTAGGGCTAAATTTGGACACAACAACAATCTGACTTTACATTATTTATTTGTCTTATTCCCCGCACACCCACATCCTTTGGTGCACACCTTTGCAATAATTTGAATAAATGTAAACATAACTTAATATTATAAAGTGTGGCAGTTATGGTCCATGTCTAGCGGAAAACCCCAGAGAGATATGTGAAGTGAGGGAGTAGGCCGTGACTCCCCAAGTACTCCTCCTAAACCTCCATGGATGACTCCTCTCATGAAAGTGGCCAGCGTAAGATTCAATCACTGGACCAATAAATCAACCTGTCGGGGCACTCCCCACGACATATATATCCCAATCAGCCTCCCCGGATGTTATCCTCATGTGAAGGCGGCCTAGCGTTAGACATTCAATCACTAGACCTAAACCACCGTTTGGATCGGCCGCAAGCCTACTCCCTAATGACAATAATCCAAAAATTATGGAAAACACTAGCTGATTTTAGACAGTGCAAACTTTAATTATAATGCAACCCTTGATGATAATTAGTATATCCACATATCTCTCCGGAATTTCCCGTTAGACATGTACATTATAAGTATAAAGAAATGGAATGTAACCTGAATTGAATGAATTTCAACAGCGAAAGTATTCTTCTTTGATTGATATTTAGGAATATAATTCAGTGTCATTGTTCGATAAAGTAGATCCATTAACAAACACTATTAATTATTGAAAAAAGAAATTGAATCTGAAATATAACAATGTTTTATCAACACATTTAACACTGCTTGAATCCATTATGCATAACGGAATTGTTCGAATTCATCCATTTAACTAATCCAGAGCGCTGTAGCTTGTCCAGTATGAGGTATGTTTAGCTGTTTAGATGTTGAATACATTCTGGAATAGACAAAAACAGGATATATAAACCAATTTAAAAACAATGATTTATTTAATAAAGAGGGTGGTTGGGCGGGAAACACTTGCGTTCCGTAAACCAGATATTGGTGAACTGAATGCTAACAAAACAGGAAGTCGTCGAAACCGGAAGTCACCGTTTTTGCTCAGCAGACAACCGGGAACCCGGCGTCCTGTACGTTCTGCACTTTGTAATTATTACCTTTTCGTAAACAAGCTGCCGCAAATTAAGCCAGGTAATAAAGTTGCCTATTTGTATCAATAGCCTTTATTATTACACTAGGGCTAAATTTGGACACAATAACAATCTGACTTTACATTATTTATTTGTCTCATTCCCCGCACACCCACATCCTTTGGTGCAGACCTTTGCAATAATTTGAATAAATGTAAACATAACTTAATATTATAAAGTGTGGCAGTTATGGTCCATGTCTAGCGGACAACCCCAGAGAGATATGTGAAGTGAGGGAGTAGGCCGTGACTCCCCAAGTACTCCTCCTAAACCTCCATGGATGACTCCTCTCATGAAAGTGGCCAGCGTAAGATTCAATCACTGGACCAATA
The DNA here is from genome assembly GCA_031761405.1 of Serripes groenlandicus. Lineage (NCBI taxonomy): Eukaryota > Metazoa > Mollusca > Bivalvia > Cardiida > Cardiidae > Serripes > Serripes groenlandicus. The sequence continues at coordinate 105,190,922 of JASEVX010000002.1, forward strand.
AATCAACCTGTCGGGGCACTCCCCACGACATATATATCCCAATCAGCCTCCCCGGATGTTATCCTCACGTGAAGGCGGCCTAGCGTTAGACATTCAATCACTAGACCTAAACCACCTTTTGGATCGGCCGCAAGCCTACTCCCTAATGACAATAATCCAAAAATTATGGAAAACACTAGCTGATTTTAGACAGTGCAAACTTTAATTATAACGCAACCCTTGATGATAATTAGTATATCCACATATCTCTCCGGAATTTCCCGCCACACGAACCATAGTTCGCCCCAAATTCCGGAGCATACCGATCACAAGTATAGCTTTTCCAAAGCCTCACACATTGACAGAAGAAACATATCGTTGCCAACATCTGAGAGATGCACACCATCTGTACAATAAAAACCTGGAGTGTCGCTTTTAATTTCCTCGTGTGCTAGAAAAACATCCCCCAGATAACATGCCAGTCTCCTCATAAATCTGTTGAGCAACTTCCTTTTCTTTTCAATTTTGTCGATCGGCATCTCCGATCTTGACCAATTAAGCCGAGGCAACATGGCAGATAAAACTAGAGTAGTTGAAGGCATTAGTTTAGATAGATCCAACATATCATTTTTTATAACATTCCTTAAATTTTTACATCCTACTGATTCTATATCATTTGACCCAACGTGAATGACCAGAACTTTAGGCGCAGCATTATATAACGAAAGATATTGGATCCTGTTCATAAGCTCCTCCCAATGCATCCCCCTATGGCCAGACCATCTTATCTGTGACACCCCTCTTACGTCCAAGTCCTTGCTTGTCATCCTGAACTTAGCACGTTCTTCTGCCCAATGTATATAGGAGTCTCCGACTATCCATAAGTCTGCAAAATACTTAGCTTGGTGTTAGCAAGCATGGCCTACTCAAGAATTACACATTATCTAATGTATCGCTGAAATGCATTAGAAGTCCATCTACCCATTTTTTTAATGACATCATTAGATACGCCTTTATGATGCAACCAGGTAGCAGCGCCAATACGGAAGGAATGAGTTTTATATTGCCTTCCGTCATGTAACTCGGCACTTTTGACGACTTTTGACAGTACTGCACCAAACTGATAACTATTTAATGGCTTACAATTTGAATGACAAAAAAGGCTCTGACAAGTTGCACTGTTAGTTCTGCTTTGAAGATATGATTTCATAGCAGAAAAAGGACATGATATACCTCCAGTTGCGGTTATGTGCACAAACTGAGGTGACCCAGACTGATTAGTTTTGGACTTACATAAGCGCACAATAAATTTATCCTTATTCATCTGAATGTCATCTAAGCTCAATGGAGATTGAACATGATCAGTAGATGACCCAACCAGTTCACTTACCCTAAAAAGTCCAAAAAATGCCAGTGTATAAGCAGCCCTAAAAAGTAAAATTTCATGTTCAGAGTAACAAATCATTTCAAGTTGTCCACATATGATGATCAATATGTCCAATGTGATAGGGAACCTACTGTCAACAGATGATCGTGACCGTCTGTAGCCTTCTAAAATCTTTGAGATGGTAATTTCAGACGAACAATCTGGCAAGCCTTAAATTTTGTGAAAATATATGTAGAAGCTGTATTATATGCATAGCCCTTCTGGAAAAGAAAGGAGATAAACATTTCCCATTGGGAAAGTGGGGCTGGTAACCTACAGCTTAGATTATAGGACTTCCAGAAATTGTCAAAAAGATCCATTGCTTAATTGCTTATATACGGTTTTAGTGTGTATTGACAGTCCAGCTTTTTTCTGACACCATGCTTGGATTGTCTCTTGCCGATTTCGAATTATCAGCGTAAAAAGAAACCATGGGACCTTCATAATGCAAAGGGAAACCCGAAGCAAAAGTATTATTTATTCTGTTCGCTGCAAGCTTATCTGGGTAAATACTCAAATATTTTAACATGTGGGCTAATTTTACTGGTGTATGCGCTAACTGAAAATCATTTCCTCTGGACATGTTGCGGTCATCCAAGAAATGGCTGATTGCCCTGAAAAGTGTTGTCTACTTGTCGATTACAGTTCTGTTGTGCATGTGAACCCTTGCATACTAGACAAACATGACTGTATTTACAATTCTTAAACGAACAACCAGGAACGGAATTAAAAGCAAAGCAAGGTCGGACCACAGGGCTTCGATTCCCATTGACTGATTGACTTGTTGTACTGGAAGATCTTGGTTGAGTCGAAACTAGCAAAGTCATCGTTCTCAACCATAAATCAGGGTGAATTTTAGACCATGACATGGGCTCTATAGCTTGTCTCAACCTAAAACCTTCATCATATGCTCTCCAAGCAAAGGAGCCAAAACATCTTGATTCCGCATCCCTTATTAAAGACATGTATTGCAGAAGTTCGCCCGCCTTTCCTGGATACTTCTTTATCAAGATAGATGAAAAATTCAAAAATGCATCTGTCCACTCACGTATTGACTGGACAGACTTACTTGTTTTGGGTTTCACGTCAATTTGACCACCCTCGTTTATGGAAAATGTTGTGTTGGTAGCCGAATCAGTTTTATTCAACAACAACGCCAAATTAACGAAATCTCCAGACCAAATTTTAGACGCCAGCTCATTACTAACATGCATTGTTAACAGATCATCAGCACATTTTAAATTAAAAGGTATAGAGAAATCTCTCTCAACGCAAGTAGGCGCTGCTTGGAGCAGAGCCGCGAAAGCATTATGCACATTGTTACCCGTTTCGTTATCCTCAATACCACCCAATCTCACAAACTCCATGTCGTTTGTCGCTGCACTCTGCTCTCTCGGATTCGTTCTCTGCCTCCTAAGGCCTTCTCTTGGCATGTCTGTTCCGTGTGGATTCCTTCTCAGCCTTCTAAGACGTTCGCGCGGCATGATGATGTTGGATTTTTTTTCGATAGCAAACACTTGCGTTCCGTAAACCAGATATTGGTGAACTGAATGCTAACAAAACAGGAAGTCGTCGAAACCGGAAGTCACCGTGTTTGCTCAGCAGACAACCGGGAACCCGGCGTCCTGTACGTTCTGCACTTTGTAATTATTACCTTTTCGTAAACAAGCTGCCGCAAATTAAGCCAGGTAATAAAGTTGCCTATTTGTATCAATAGCCTTTATTATTAGACATCAAACTTTTTTAAAAAGAAACAAAGCGTCCTTTAATTGACAATTACACAAATAAACGATCCTCAATAAAATCGAGTGCGGCTGTTATCGCAGTAATGTAAACACTGGCCGATCGAGGTGTGAATAATTAACCTCTCATCTCAGATACGTGTGACAAATTGAGAAGAACAAAAGGTGAAACACAACTGTGTATATATTTTATTTTTTCTTCCGAGTACTCGGTTACCGAAATTACTAACCGATTAATCGGTAAAAACGTACGTTTAACCGGGTAACCGATTAATCGTTGCCATCCCTAGTATATATATATATATATATATATATATATATTCCTTGCATTTTTATTTTCAACTTTTTTCCTGATATCCTTTTGCAAGTTTTGAATGTTTGACATTTTTATTAACCCTTTCCCTCATACAACAATTCTGCAGCAGACGACTTTGAACATATTTTGTCAAAAATTAGAAAATCTCTATAATTGAATGGATAACCTATGACTTAAACTGGAAAACATTGTGGCAAAAGGAGAAATTGCATGTTTTGTGCAATTTCTTCTGTTGTCACTATGTTTTCAAAAAAACGTCTGCTGCAGAGGCATCAGAAAGCGTCTATATGAGGGAAAGGGTTAAGAAGAGAGTTATGGTTTGTTTGTATCTATGTCTCATTTTATATGTGTAATTCTAGTACAACTATGCCTCATTTTACATGTGTGTAGCCAAGCCCCAGTAGCTCAGTAGGTAGCGACGCGGGCTCTCAATCCAGGGGTTGTGAGTTTGAATCCCAGCTTGGCCAACATTCTTTCCGATGTTTGACAAAAGTCACTGTGACATGCATCTTCATCTTTCAACAACGGGTTGTTTAACTGTCTATGTGGAAAAGCAGCCTGTTGCTTGGAAAGTATGTTGTGTGGTGTACTGGTGTGAGAAAACTAGGAAACACATGAGTAGGTGAACTGGTCGCCGTGATATGACTGAAAAATTGTTAAAAACGGCGTTAAACCCTAATCAATCAGTCAATTACATGTGTGTAATTCTTGTACATCTATGCTTCATTTCACTTGTATATAGTTCATGTACATCTGCTTCATTTTATATATGTGTTATTCTAGTACATAGCTCTATGCTTCATTTTATATGTGTAATTCTAGTACATCTATGCTTTATTTTATACATGTGTCATGTTAGTACATCTATGCTTTATTTTACATGACTGTAAAATTCTATGCTTCATTTTATATATGTGTTATTCTAGTACATAGATCTATGATTCATTTTATATATGTGTAATTCTAGTACATCTATGCTTTATTTTATACATGTGTCATTTTAGTACATCTATGCTTTATTTTACATGACTGTAAAATTCTATGCTTCATTTTATATATGTGTTATTCTAGTACATAGATCTATGCTTCACTTTATATATGTGTAATTCTAGTACATCTCGGCTTCATTTTAAATGTGTAAAATTCTATGCTTCATTTTATATATGTGTTATTCTAGTACATAGATCTATGATTCATTTTATATATGTGTAATTCTAGTACATCTATGATTTATTTTATATATGTATCATTCTAGGAAAGGCAAAGAAAGGAAAACAATTTCAAAACATACTCAATGGTATGATACTTCAGATATGCAATTATATTACATATATTACACAGAATTGTTAAAATATACTAGTAAGAGGGGAAAAAAAATCTAGAAGGAAATATCTCAAATGCATTGATATCAGTTTCATGGATAATATTTCAAATTGACGTCATATGTACAGACGTCCAGAGCAGTTCATTTCCCAACAATATCCAACCAAACTGTATGATGTGGTTACTCAAAAGAGACTTTTCTTTTGAGTACCCACAAGATAGGATTAGAGGGTCAAATAAGGATTTTAGAACATACACGATGCCCCTAATTTGAAGCTCTGCATGTTCTCCTGCCATTTATGATGCCATACATATTTGCATCATGAAATCTCCATAGATTCAGCTACTTTGATCAAATATCATGCCAGTTATGAGAACCGACTGAGAATCATTTGTATAATATATGTAATATATAATATCTATGCTTTTACTTATGGTTTTGAAACAGGAATTCTATTCCTTGTGATAGTGACCTGCCTATAACATCCTTGTTACTGATGCATCTGTTTGGTATATGCATGCAGCTATCACTAGGGATGAATAACCTGGATCAAAGTATCAATGATATCCCTTATATATTGATGATATCCCTTATATATCGATGATATCCCTTATATATCCCAAGTTATACTGGTGGCTAGATCTATATATTCAAGCAGAGCAATTTATGTATATTACAAGATATGCAATCATAGGCACGTGGTGGAATGTACAACTATCTCCATTGTGTTGAAACTTTCATATAAATTAAAACATTCGGTATTAACCCTTTCCCTCATAAATACGTTTTCTGACGCCTCTGCAGCAGAGGACTTTTGAAAACAGTGTCAAAAAAAAGAAATTGCTCAAAACGAGCAATTTCTCCTTTTACCACAATGCATGTTTTCCAATTTTAGTCATAGGTTATCCATTCAATTATAGAGATTTTCTATTTTTTGACTAAATATGTTCAAAGTCCCAATAAAGGCAAAATAATCCTTGAAAAGTTTTGTATTGATAATGTTATTTGTTAACCCTTTCCCACATACAACAATTCTGCAGCAGACTACTTTGGAAATATGTTGACAAAAATATAGAAAATCCCTGTAAATGAGGGAATATTTACTGAACAAATTTTGGCAAAAGGAAAAATTGCCTTTTTTGTCACTTTTTTCAAAGGTCGTCTACTGCAGAGGCATCAGAAAGCGTCTTCATGAGGGAAACGGTTAAGTTAGTCAGAAGTTAATTCCAGATAAAAAATACGCAAAATATCATATAACAGACATGCAATGTTGTTGTTTTTTACTTTTTTCTAAGCATCTTTAAAATTATTTCAAGATCTGTTTTAACATAGGTCTGTAAAACAAATATAAGTTTAGACATATTCTTTACAGAAAGTATGTATATGTAGGAGAACTTATACTTATGATAAGTTGTTTATTGAAATTATTTTCCCCTAAACTGCTTGAACTGAAAAATAATATTGATTGGCTTGAAGGCGTGATCGAGTGTCATAAATGGGGATGGAGTACGCATTCTCGATAGTGATTGGCCTAAATCTTGAAGTTTAACGGTCACATGACTTACTCTTATCTATCGCCTGCAGCGTTGGTGGTTTGATAACGGCTTGTGTATAATACTGGGAAGGGCCCCTTTATCTCTGCCAACAGCCATAGGTGTGTAATTAAACCCTTATTCCTTCAATGTATACTTTGTTTTACCCAAAATCTAATTAAAGTCGTAGTGCTAAAAGTTGATGTAAATAGGTTGGCGCCATCAAATTGATGCCAAATGTTATTTTCTTGCGACATTGGCGCCATTTGCGAAGCCCAGCGTGAACCCTGCTTATCTTGAAATGAGTTTTTGCTTTGCCCAAATTTATTGAGATTTCTTAATGTCATTGAGCTGACCATTATTATTCCTTTTTCTGAGACCGATACTATTTGACATTCAAGCTAAAGATTAACCCTTTCCAAAATTCAGGCGCATTTGAAACAATTGCAGCAGACAACTCGTAATAAGCATTTAGTCCCCTTTGCCATAATGTTTTCAACTCTATTCAATAATTATGATTTCATTTATATTGATTTTTTGTGTGGAAGTTTTCAAAGACATCTGCTGCAGATTTTGTCATATTTGGGAAAGAGTTAAAGACATCCTCTTTAAGAAAAAATCCCTGAGATAACAATATTTTATTTGGCCAACTATGATTTGGATGAAGAGTTAGAAACATTGTGAAAAAAATGAGAAATTGTTCATCAGAAGCATTTACTCTATTAACTACAATATTTTGGATGGTGATGTCTGTTGCAAAAAGTTTTAATCATCTCCCCTATATAGAATCATTCTGACACCTCTACAGCGGACAAATTTTGAAAACAATCTGGCAAAGGGAGAAATTGCTCATACATTGCCATCATGGAGGACGGCACAGTGATTATAAGACTTTTGTGTAGTTGCACACACCAAAAATGTATAACTAGTCATATTGTATGAAACCAAGACCTTTTCCGTTTTCATTCCAGTCCGCACTCTTATTAAGCATTTATTTTTAGCTTACCAGAGCACAAAGTTCTCAGGGTGAGTTTTTGTGATCGCCTTTTGTCCGTCGTCCATTGTCTGTCGTTCGTCGTCAACATTTGCTTGTTAACACTCCAGAGGCAACATTTTGCATCAAATCTTCATGGAAGTTTATCAAAACTTATATCTCCATCAAATCTAGGCCAAGTTCGAAACTGGGTCATGTCAGGTCAAAAACTAGGTCACTAGGCCAAATTTAATGAAAATCTTGTTAACAATCTGGAAGCCGCATTTTTGGCTTGAGCAGAATGTTTGTCTTAGTGATATCTAGGCCAAGTTCGAATATAGGTCATGTTGGGTCAAAAACTAGGTCACTAGGCCAAATTGATTAACAATCTTGTTAACACTCTGGAAGCCGCAATTATGGCTTGAGCATGTTGAAACTTTGACAGAATATTTGTCTTGATGATATCTAGGGTAAGTTAGATTATGGGCCAGGTCAGGTCAACAACTAGGTCACTAGGCCAAATAGTAGAACAATAAAGTTAACACTATAGAGATCACATTTTTGACTTGAGCAGCTTATAATTTTGTCAGAAAGTTTGTCTTGATGATATTGCCATTGGTGGAGAAAGAGTTAAGTCTTAAATAGCCCATTCTCAGGTGAGCGATTCCAGGGCCTCATGGCCCTCTTGTTTTAATTCCTTCCAAATTTAAAAAATATTCATCCTTATTATTTTTAGCTCACCTGAGCACAAAGTGCTCAAGGTGAGTTATTGTGATCGCCTTTAATTTGTCTGGAGTGCTTCTTGCGCCTGTCAACATCTTCTCCTCAGTAACCAGCAGGTCAATTTGGATGAAACTTCATAGAAAGCATCCTCTCATTGATTTCACAAGAATTCTTTCACTTTTGGGCTCCGTACATATAATTCTGGTTTACATGGAAACGAAACAAAAACAACTTTATTATTCCGCCAAACTGGTAAAAAGTAGATTTTCAAAACATTCTGTAGAAATGTTCCTTGGATGACCCTCTATCAGATTTCCTTAAGCCATGTTGATTGGTCGAAAAACATGGCCATCAGGGGGCGGGCGGGGCTGTTTTGCCTTATATGGCTAAAGTGAAACTTAAAAAATCTTCTCCTCCGAAAGTGTCAAACCGATTTTCAAATAATTTTGCAGAAATGTTCCTTAAGTGTGACCCGCTGTCAGATTCCTTCGAGCCATGTTGATTAATAAAAAAAAAATGGCCGCCACAGGGTGGGGCTATTTTGCCTTATATGGCTATAGTGAAAACTTAAAAAATCTTCTACTCCGAAAGTGTCAAGCTGATTTTCAAATAATTTTGTATAAATGTTCCTTGGGTGACCCTCTATCAGATTCCTTTAAGCCATGTTGATTGTTCAAAAAGCATGGCCGCCTGGGGGGGTGGGCTATTTTGCATTATATGGCCATAGTGAAAACATAAAAAATCTTTTACTCAGAAAGTGTCAAGCCGATTTTCAAATAATTTTGTAGAAATGTTTCTTGGCTTTATAAGGCTAAAGTGAAAAAATATAAAAAACAGGTGAGCGATCCAGGGCCATCATGGCCCTCTTGTTTAATTCCTTCCCAATCTAACAAATTTTCTAACCTTCCTTCACAATTATCCACAACATATAAAAGGCCTTAAACTGGGTTCTGCAAGAGATTGGCTAAAAAAGGATATCCTCTGCCTGTTCTGGATATCTGTCGCCTCTATAAATAATTTTATAAATGGTGTGTGACATTCCAAAACAACCCGGCCGGGTAGCTCAATTGGTAGCGTATCTGACTCGTGATCTGGAGGTCACGGGTTCGATACCCGGTTGCGGCGACATTCTTTCGGGCAATGTTTTCCATTGCCTCTCACCTCTGATCTATGTGAGAAAGTTGTCAGTGGCTTCGAAAGAATGTTGTGTAAGTACTGGTGTGGGAAAGCCAGGAAAACATGGGTAGGTGCACTGACCGCCGTGATATGACCAAAGCTGTTGAAAGCGGCGTTAAACTCCAAACAAACAAACAAACAAAACATTCCAAAACCAACAAAATACAGGACTCTGCCTGTCTCCCCTATAAATAATTGTATCAATGGTGTGGTGGGCCATTCCAAATCCAACAAAATATCCATCTTTCCATTACAATTACCCACAACATATAAAAGGTCTTACAGTGGGTTCAGCGAGAGATGGGCTAATACAGGACATCCTCTGCCTGTCTCCCCTATAAATAATTTGATCAATGATGTGTGCCATTTCGAATCCAACGAAATATCCATCTTTGTTTCAATTACCCACAACATATAAAAGGCCTTAAAGTGGGTTCCGCGAGAGATGCACTAATACAGGATATCCTCTCCCTGTTCTGGACATCCCTCTCCCCTATGTATAATTTTATCAATGATGTGTGCCATTCCGAATCCAACAAAATATCCATCCTTCCTTCACATCCCTCTCCCATATAAATAATTTTAATTTCAATTATACAACCAAATGCATACTTGCATGGCTTCCCTCTTTGGCACTCAGGATTCTGGGGTAAGCATTACAACAGACTCTCTGGTGTCAGGATAAAATTATTTTTTCAGTAGTACTGGTAATGTACCAAGCATATGTTGTGATATAACTTAACCCTTTCCCTCATACGACAATTCTGCAGCAGATGACTTTGAACGTAATTTGCCAAAACATAGAAAATCTCCATAATTGAATGGATAACCTATGACTAAAAGTGGGAAACATTGTGGCAAGCTTGTTTTGAGCAATTTCTTCTTTTGTCACTATGTTTTCAAAAACTGCAGAGGCGTCAGAAAGCGTCTACTTGAGGGAAAGGGTTAATGATAATACAACATTCAAAACATTAACCAACAGATGTATATAATTATATCAATATAATTTTAATAAATGTTAAAATAACCCTTTCCCACTTGCATACGCATTTCGATGCATTTGAAGCAGACCACTTAACAAAAGGAGAAATTGTCTTGACCCTTTCCCACATTCAGATTATCTGCAGCAGACACCTTCCAAGACATTTAGTATGAAATATGAATAGTCTCTATAAATGAAGGTATACTTACTGAATACAGTTGAAAACGTTGTGGCAAAAGGAAAAATTGCTTGTTTTGAGCCATTTCTCCTTTTGCTACAACGTTTTCAAGAGTCGTCTGCTGCAGATGTGATAAAATAGGTGGGAAAGGGTTAAGTGAGCCATTTCTCCTTTAACACAATCTCAACTCTATTAAAAAATTATATCATTTCTAAAGATTTTTCAAAGCTTTGCCTAGAAGTTTTTTAAAATTGACTGCTGCCGATTTATTATACCCCCAGATACATAGTATATGGGGGCTATATAGGAGTCACGCCTGTCGGTCTGTTGGTCTGTGGACATTTATATTGAACACTATTTCTCAGCAGCCCTTGGTCAGAATTCAATATAACTTCACAAGAATGATTGATACCAAGCCTAGTTGTGCATATTATTGGCGTGTTGCACTGGAATTATTTTTAAATGAGTTATGGCCCCTTGAATTTCTCATACATATGTCAGGCGCCAGCTGTGGGTATTCATCACCTTCAGTGATATTTCGAGTTGTATGTGGGAAAGGGTTAGAATTAATGAAAGTTATACAAACAAATGCATACTTGTATTGTTGATCTGTAATAATAATATTTTTTTTACAATGTTTTCAAAAATTGCTTGCCACATAAGGCGTAAGAAGTTGTTCATAACCAGAAAAAGGGTACACAAGAATATAATAACCTATCCTGTTGACTGAAATGATGCACAAATAAAAATAATTTAGGACATATATATTATATCCTTCAGAACCAGATTTAACCATGTTTACAAATTTCTCCTAAAACATCTTATTTTAATCCTTTCCTACATATAGTTGCTTACTAACTCCTCTGCAGCAGATGACTTTTGAAAACTTTGAGACATAGGAAGAAATTGCTCGTCAATTTCTCCTTTTGTCACAATATTTTCAACTCTGTTTAATGTTTAAAGTTTCATTTATAGAGGTATATCATATTTTTACCTAGATATTTTTCAAAGTCTGCTGCAGATCTGTTGTATGTGGGAAAGGGTTAAACTAAGTTTCATGATAAACATGTTTATATATTTATACGGCTTAACCCATTCCCTCATAACACAATTCTGCAGCAGACTACTTTGAACGTCTTTTGTCAAAAAATAGAAAAGCTCTAAAATTGAAAAGATGACTAAAAGTGGAAAACATTGTGGCAAAAGGAGAAATTGCTCGTTTTGAGCAATTTCTTCTTTTGTCACTATGTTTTCAAAAAGCTGTCTGCTGCAGAGGCTTCAGAAAGCGTCTATATGAGGGAAAGGCTTAAATTACTCTAAAAGTAGGATGAAATATTGTTCTCATTACTTAACTCTTTCCCACATACAACAAATCTGCAGCAGACAACTTTGTAAACCTCTAGACAAAAACATTGCAATTCTCTATAATTGAAGGTATAATTGCTGAAAAAAGTTGAAAACATTGGGTCAAAAGGAGAAATTTCTTGTTTTGAGTAATTTCTCCTCTTGTCACAATGTTTTCAAAAGTCGTCTGCTGCAGAGGCGTCAGAAAACATCTACATGTGGAATGGGTTAATGCTATTGTTTTACATGTATTTTTTTACCAATAATTTCTCATAGCAATGCTGGTAGACTTTCAAATATACAGGCTTACACATCTGCAGCAGACAACTTTGGAAAACTTTGTGACAAAAAGGGAAAATGCTCATAACGAGCTATTTCTCCTTTTGCCACAATGATTTCACCACCATTCATTAATGAAATAGTCATTTTAAGATATTTTATGTATGTGGGAAAGAGTTAAGCAAGTTAGAAATAGTTTGACTTTATTAGTCGCCGGGCAGGAGCCGGTGACTTATATTTTTAAAAGCTTTTAAGAAATGAAATGGGAGGATGAGTTGTTATAAGAAAAAAACAAGTTCAAATGTCTTGAACATATTACAATTGCATTTGTTTAAAAACACTAAGTAATGACACATCTAAAATGAAATAAATATTCCTATGTCTTAAGTATTAGCAGTTTCTTTAAACTCGCATTTTTATCTTATTTGCGTAGAAAAATGAGTAATAATGCGCCCCCGATTAGACTGGCAGCAGACTATAATGTGTCAATATCGGGATAAAATCACATTTTTTTCTCCTTTGAATAGTAATTTTAACTTACTGAATGTTATTTTCACGTTCAAAGAGATGTCTTGATTTGTGTAGAATTCATTTAATAATGTTAATCTATGTTTTTCTAAAGTGGGAACTGTTTCTAAGCTAAATATAGTATGTTCTGAGAAATGTTGACGGCGTAGATTTTGTAATTTTTGCAAACATCACTGTTTACAACTGTTCTCACTGGTTAATTAACTTAGAAAGATTCACTACACGATTAAACCATTTTATTTAACACAAAATTAAAAGATGATATAGAATGCAGTGCAATAAAACATGCACTAGAGCTTTGCCTGATTTTTTATTCACTTTCTTCGATGTCACAAGGACTGGATCTTGACACAAGTTGAACATATCGAAAGATGCTCAAACACTTAATATTACAGATAGATAGAGGATATTTGTTTGTTTTGAGTGAATATGGAATATATCTCATCGAGACGTGATACAATTGAATATTTTCACGAGCGCGTAGCGCGAGTGAAAATGTTTAAATTGTATCACTTCGAGTTGAAATATATTACATATACATTCAAAACAAACAAATTTTCTTTTTATTTAATGACAAAATGATGAAAAACAAATAATATACCCATTATGTATTTCTTTATATATAACTTGTGTAGTATAACATGACCGAATACTAGGAAAATGACGTCACGTCAGCGGTTTGACGTCATAACGTTAGTCCCTTTGACGTCATTTATTCATATTCCACAGTGTGGAATAAGGATTTTATTTCACTGATAGAACACAGTATTTCATCACTTAGCATTAAATAAATAGCTAGTATTACACACTTGGATGATAAGATATATGAGATATTAAATGTTTATTTGGCCTGAAACAAATTAAGAAAAGAACAAACTCTGATAAACAATAATTTTAGAAATAAAGAAAATCGGGTCTTTTGCACCCAATTAATTTCATACTTGCAACCTTTTAAATAGTAATGGGACTCGCAACTGGCATTTCTCTTGCACCATAAATATATTGTATGCATCAATGATTTAAATAAACAATTTAGCTGATATGGTGTTTCAAGTGTGGTCTACTTTTTAAACATATGAGGATACATTTCAACATCTGTGAAATACTTATTATCCCCTCGGCTAACGAAGTTTGCAATGGGGATATATTTCCGGGACTGTCTGTTTGTTCGTTTGTTTGTCTGTGCGTCCGTCCGTAACAACCTTGTGACCACTCTACACTGACCATCCTTCGACGGATCTTAACCAAACTTGGTATACAGGTAGTATATGGCAAGGTCTAGAAGCCTTTTTATTTTCAATGTCATAGGTTAAAGGTCAAGGTCTAAATTGGACTGACTATTTCCCCATATCAACAACCTTGTGACCACTTTACACTGAACATCCTTCGACCGACCTTAACCAAACTTGGTATACAGCTAGTATATGGCAAGGTCTAGAAGCCTTTTTTTAAGGTCATAGGTTAAAGGTCAAGGTCAAAATTGGACTTTGACTATTTTCCCATATCAACAACCTTGTGACTAATCTACACTTTGATCAATGGAACAACTATTTTTAAGGCAAAATAGTAGTTCTATTATTTTCGATCACGAGAACTCGATGTGATGATTGAATACCGAGGGGATGCATGCCCTTGTTATAATTATTATTAAAAAGGAGAAAGTTGATGTCTTCAGCAATTCAACAGTTTTCTCAATGTTTTAAACGTTTAAATGTTTTCATTGTTGCTTCAAACATGGAAAGGGTTAAATAGCTTTTTATTGCATATAGATTTAAATCCCAAACTGTATTTGTTGTGGTTTTATTGACAAATACAAAAAATCCAAAATCTTGACCAAAACAAAAATTTGTATGTGGAATTTCAAATATCCTGGAATTAGTCTTTAATGAAAACATTATGTGTATGTTTAGACTAATGAAAGTCAAGAATGCATGTGTGTTAAAAAATAGATGAATGCAGTCTTTTCCGGCGACATTGCAAGATGCTTTGCATTAACTTTCTCTTGTGTTATCATTATATAACTTTCAAAACAATTAGCGGTCAGTTTCCGTATACCTTGGTTCATATTTTCTTGTTTAAACCCTTTTTCACACGGCAGACGACTTGGAAAAACATTAAGTCAAAACTGTGGGAAAAATATCTAAATAAAAGTATGACTGATAAAAGTTGAAATCATTGTGGCAAAAGGAAAAATTGCTTGTTTTGAGCAATTTCTTCTTTAGACAAAATGATTTCAAAAGTTGTCTGCTGCAGAGGTGTCAGAAAGCGTCGTTTGTGGGAAAGGGTTAATATTTAGTTACAGCTTTTTTCCATACAACAATACAATGTTTGTTCTATTCCTTCATACAGGTTGTTTTTCCCGTGCCAGCTCCCAGAGAATCCACCTTTGTGTGATCCTTATGAGAAAAGTAGCGATTATAAGAAAATCTGTCGCCTGTACAGAATGGCGGATTGTCCAACCGGGTTTTGGACACGACTGTTGACGAGGATGATGACTCGTGTAGAACACTTTTCTACATCTGACTGGTATTACCAGCCATTACAGACACAGTCTGTCAGAAAGATGCCAAGAAGAATTCCAAGCTTGAAGGACCCGAGGAACAGTAATACATAGTATGTTAGCCTTATATTGGCTTTAGTGAAAGCTTTAAAATCTTCTCCTCCCAAACTTTTTGATCGATTTTCATATAATTTTGCAGAAATATTCCTTGGGTGACACTCTACAAGATTCCTTCAAGCCATGGTGATTGGTCAAAAAACAGTGCTACCAGGGGGCGGGGCTGTTTTGAGATTTAATTTTTGGCTAATGGCAGTGGAGCGACACTGGCCCTCTTAGGCCTCTTGTTATGAAAGTGCTTGTCTGATTTTAAGAAAATTTAATAGGAATCTTACTTCTGTGATCCTCTTCTTCAAGCCGTATTGATTGTTTACAAAATTATAACAATCAGGCGTCATCACAAAAGGGGCAAATTGAACTTTTAGCTCCTACCATTCCACTTGACCAAATTCAACTTAATTCACAGGACAGTCTGTGTAGAACTATGGTTGCTGTAGTATCAGAAAGGGAGAAAAATACCCAAACTTTAACATCCTTTTCCTCCGTAATCTGCTTAGCCAATTCCAAGATAATTTGGTAGAAATGCTCTTTGACTGACCCCCTACCAAAACTGTTCAAGCCATATTGATTTCGTTGAAAAACAGGGCAGCAAGGTGGCATCATGAATGGTGCAAAATGACAAAACCTTATAATTCCATTCTTATTAAAGTTCTTGTTAGATTTCAAAGTACAAATGGCCTTTACTGATAAGCTATTTCTTTAACAGTGTCCACTCCTTGCAGTTTCATTTGCACTCCTGATCAACTTTTCACAGATATTTGCAGTTTTAAAGTTGTCTGCTGTAGAAGATGCAAAAATTATCTGTTTCAAGTAAAGGGTCAACCAGTGGTTTCTAAATATAATATTTTTTGGGATAAATAAAGAAATTTTATTAAAATGTAATTAATCCTTTCCAAAGTACTGGTACAACAAATCTGCAGCAGAAACATCTTCGTAATACATATGATAATCTCTAACAAAGATAGTATAATTATTGGAAAGAGTTGATGACATAGTAGCAAAATGAGAAATTGCTCATTATAAGTGATTTCTCCTTTTGCCATTATGTTTTAAAAATTTGTCTGTTTCAGATGCCTCAAAATGTGGCTGCAAGTAAGGGTCAAATTTAGTCAACTTTAACATTTGATTAAGACAATAATAGTATTTTTAATTTTTTTATACTTTCTCAAATCCTATTTCAGCTATGGTTTACATTTAAAGAATGCAACAAAGACGTTTTGTAGAGAATGGATGTTTGTACAGCATGAGGGGGGTTCATTCTGTGTGGAACCTGTCATAGGGGGAAGTACGTTGGTTTTTTAACCCTCTCCCACATACATGCCTCTGCAGCAGACAACTTTTGAAAACATTGTGGCAAAAGAACAAATTGCTTGTAATGATCAATTTATCCATTTGCGACAATGTTTCCAACTCTATTCTAAAATAAATTTGTCATCTATACATGCACAAAGTTGTGAGCAATTACTCTTTTTGCCACAGTGTTTTCAAAAGTCGTCTGATGCCCATAAAAAAAAATTGCAGCAGATGATGTAGATAATGTTTAACACTTTCCCTCATACAACAATTCTGCAGCAGAAGACTTTGAACATATTTTGTCAAAAAATGGAAAATCTCTATAGTTGAATGGATAACCTATGACTAAAAGTGGAAAACATTGTGGCAAAAGGAGAAATTGCACGTTTTGTGCAATTTCTTCTTTTGTCACTATGTTTTCAAAAAGCCGTCTGCTGCAGAGGCGTCAGAAAGTGTCTATATGAGGGAAAGGGTTAAACAAAAAAGATGAAAATCGTTGTAAATAAAGGTTTAATTAGAGTTGAAAACATACTGGAAAAGGGAGAAATTATTCGTCATGAGTAAGTTTTCTTTCTTTCCTTCTGCTGCTGACTTGTTATCTGTGGTAAAGTCTTCAATACATGATGTTACTTCAGGAGATTGGACTGGTGATGATGATGATGATGATGAACTCCAGAAAGGCATCCTCATCACAGAGATTGACAAAACAGGAAAGTTTGGAGTCATTGGAATCATTGTAGATGAAATAGAAGACATCATACATGACTTTTATCCAGGTGAGTTGGTGTCAGTTATTATTGGATAAGACTGAGAAGTTTGATATATTGAAGATGAGTTTGTAGACATATTAACCCTTTCCCACATACAACAAATCTGCAGCAGACGACTTTGAAACCATTTCGTCAAAAACATAAAAAAATCCTCAAAAATAAGGGTATATAATTATTAAAGACAGTTGAAAACATTGTGGCAAAAGGAGAAATTGCAAGTGGGAAAGGGTTGATATTGATACAACAGAGAACGTTAAGGATATTGTAGATGAAATTGAAGACTTCATATGTACCCTTTCACACCTGCAGCAGACGACTTTGTTTTTTCAATTAAACTCAATTATTTTTCTTTCATTTACAGGAATTTTTCATGTTTTATTTTACCTGCATGCTTTTTAATTCGTCTGCTGCAGATTTGTTGTATGTGGGGAAGGGGGGTTAATATTGAAAGAACAGAAAAGTTTGGATTTAATATTGATGATGAGCTGTTATAGGAATCATCCATGACTGTTATCTAGGTAAGTCTGATCATACAACAAATCTGCAGCAGACGACTCTGAAAACATCTCTTCATAAATATGGAAGATCTCTATAAGGTTACAATGCACCCAAAAAAATCCTTCTTTGTTTCCATGTAAATCGACCAGTTTCCGTCCTCAATTGTCACACTTTCTAAGCGTTTCTTATGTAGAAACACCATATATCATTGAAAGGAGTTACCTCCTAGCTTTAAAACAATCCAAAGAAAATGTGGGGGGTCATGCATTATGCAAGAAAGAACTCGCCAGGTGAAAATGGTTACCGTCATTTTGGACCAAAGCGGGCCCAGACAAAACCGGTGTTTAGCATTCTCTACTTTCAGTTTCAAACAAGGTCAAAATGCTAAAAGTGATCAAATCAATCATTTCCAGTGCATCCTATACACATTCACATTGCATTTAAACTCAATGTCATATATTCAATACATTCTGGTGATGGTATACACTCATTTCTACACAAACAAAGGTTTTTTTAGGGACTATATAGTGGTGTAGATCAGCAAGTCAGCGGATGTATTTAGCGTAATTTGACCATAAGTGAAAATATAATTATTGAATAGAATTGAAAATTAGTGGCAAACAGGAGATCTTACCTATTGTAATCAATTTCTTTTTTTGTCACAATGTCATCAAGAGTTTTCTACAGCAGATATTGCAAAATGTGTCTGCATTTGGGTAAAACTTTAACAAACTTATAATTAAAGAAGAAAAACATCTGAACGAAGACAATGAATATTATTTTCAGAATAACCAGATTGATAAATTGCAATTTAATGCCATTTTCCATAATTTTTGGCTCCACTGGCTGAAAAATGGTGAATTGTCCGTCATGCGTCTTGATTTTTTGTTTTAAACAACTTCTGGTTTCCATGGTGACCAAAAGAAAAAAATATTCTGCCCCAGAATTGGTTGCTTGATTTTTCAAATAATTGTTTGGAAATGTTCTTTATGTGACCCTTTATCAGATTCCGGGTTGTTTTGCCTTATAACTTATATTTCTATAGTGAAAACTTCAACAATTTTCTCCTTCAAAAGTGTGAAGCAGATTTTCAAATAATTTCGTAGAAATGATCCATGTGTGACCCTCTATGAGATTCCTTCAAACTAGTTTGTAAGGTCGAAAAACATGGCTGCCAGGGGGCCGGCTGTATTGCCTTATATGGCTATAGTGAATACTTTAAAGATCTTACTTGAAAGTATCTGGCCCATTTTCAAATAATTTTGCAGAAATGTTCCTTGGGTGACCCTCTATCAGATTCCTTTAAACCATATTGATTGGTCAAAAACATGGACGCAAGGGCTATTAGCCTTATATGCCTTTTAGTGAAAACTTAAAACATTTTCTCCTCCAAAACTATTTGATTGATTTTCTACAAAAGCCTATTAGGACCATCTATGAAAAAAATAATATTGTAAAGTCGTAATAACGCAAAGTAAAGGCGTAATAATGCAAAGTAAGGCGTAGTAACGCGAATAAAGACATAATAACGCGAAAATAAAGGTGTATTAACACCAATAAAAAGTGTTATAACACGAAATAAAGGCGAAATAACGCGAAATAAACGCGTAATAATGCTTAACAAAGGTGTATTAATGCTAATAAAAGGCATCAAAACGCGAAAGAAAGGCGTAGTAAGGCAAAAATAAAGTCGTAATAACGCAGAAAAAGGGCGTAATAACGCGAAAAAAGGCGTAAAATGCGGAAAAAAGGTGTAATAATGCGAAATAAAGTCGTAATAACGCCTTTTTAGCTATATATCTAAATTGATTACTGCTTTGAAGACTCTTTTTCAACCATGTATCTACGACCCAGATCAACCAATTCGCTATATTTTTTCATTGGCTGAGCTACGATTTACGACCCAGATCAACCAACTCGCTATGTCTTTTGTGTGGTTGAACAACGATCTAAGAACCAGATCAACCAATTCACAATGTTTTTTTAGAAGCTGAGCAACGATCTTTGACCCAGATTAACCAATTAGCTATGTCTTTTCAGTGGCTGAGCTACAATCTACGACCTGGATCAACCAATTTTCTCTGTTTTGTCAGTGGCTTAGCTACGATCTGAGACCTAGATCAACCAATTACCTATGTGTTTTGAGTGGTAGAGCTACCATCTACGACCAGAACAACCAATACGCCATGTTTTTTTAAATGGCCGAGCTATGATCTACGACCCAGATCATCCACTGTTCCATGTTTTGTCAGTGGCTGAGCAAGATCTACGACACATATCAACCACTTCGCAATGCTTTTTCATTGGTTGAGCTATGATCTACGACCCAAATGAACCACTTGTCTATGTTTTGTCAGTGGCAGAGCTATGATTAACGACCCAGCTCAACCAATTAGCTATGTGTTTTGAGTGGTTGAGCTACGATCTACGACCCAGATCAACCAATTAGATTTTTGTGTTTTGAGTGGCTGAGCTACGATCTACAACCATGATCAACCAATAGCTCAGCCAAAATAAAAACATGGGGTATTGATTGATCTGTGCCGTAGATCGTAACTCAGCCACTGACGAAACATAGATAATTGGGTGATGGTAGCTCAGCCACTGAAAACACATAGCTAATTGGTTGAGCTGGGTCGGAGATTATTGCCAAATGGTTAATCTGGATCGTAGATCGTAGCTCAACCACTCAAAACACATAGCATATTGGTTGATCTGGCTCGTAGATCGTAGGTTAACCACTCAAAACACATAGCGAATTGGTGGACCTGGGTCGTAGATCGCAGCTCAGCCACTGACAAAACATACACAAAAAAATGGTTAATCTGGGTCGTTGATCGTAGCTCAGCCACTGAAAAACTTTGCGAACTGAATGATCTGGGTCGCAGATTGTAGCTCAGCTACTGACAAAACATGGCATATTGGTTGATCTTGGTCGGAGATCCTAGCTCAACCACTGAAAAGACATTGCAAATTGGTTGATCTGGGTCGTAGATCGTAGCTCAGACACTTAACAAACATAGCGAATTGGTTGATCTGGGTCATAGATCACTGCTCAGCCACTGAAAAAACATGGCGTATTAGTTGATCTGGGTCGTAGATCCATGGTTGAAAAAGAGTCTTCAAAGCAGTAATCAAGTTATATATATAGCTAAAAAGGCATTATTTCGCGTTATTACGCCCTTTTTCCGCATTATTATGCCTTTTTTCGCATTATTACGACTTAATTTTCGCGTTACTACGCCTTTCTTTTGCGTTATAACGCCTTTATTTAGCGTTATTACGCGATTATTTCACATTATTACGAGTTTATTTTCGCGTTATTACGCATTTATTTTGCGTTATAATGCATTTTTTTGCGTTACTACACCTTTACTTTGGGTTATTATGCCTTGTTTCGCGTAACTTCGCCATGATTCGCGTTACTTCGCCTTTTTCCGCATTATAACGCCTTTTTTCACGTTATTACGAATTGCCAATATATTTTTTTTCTCAAATAATTTTGTAAGAATGTTCTTTGGTTGAGAGTGTCGAGATTCCTTCATGCAATGTTGATTGTTTTTAAAAAAATGCTCTCCAGGGTGCGGGGTTGTTTTGACTTATATGATATTAGTGAATGAATGTTTGCCTTATGCAAGGGCTGTTATCCTTATATGCCTTTTAAACAATTTTTACTCCAAAGCTTTTTTGCTGATTTTCAAATTATTTTGTAGAAATGTTCTTTGGGTGAGACTCTTTGCAAGATTCCTTCATGCCATGTTGATTGTTTTGAAAAACATGGCCACCAGTCGGCAGGGCTGTTTTGTCTTTTATGGCTATAGTGAATTAATATTTGCCTAATGCAGTGGATTCATACTGGCTCTCTTGGACCTCTTGTTCAGTCATCACAGCAGCCAGTTCACCTACCCATGTGTTTCCTGGCTTCCTCACAACAGTAATCCACCCAATAGTCTTTCCAAGCAACCGAATGCTTTCCCACACTAACTGTTGTTAAGCACTCCATAGCAGACGAATGACACTTGTCACATTGACTTTTGTTAAACATCAGAAAGAATGCTTGCCAAGCTGAGTTTCAAGCTCTCAACCCCTGGACTGAGCTACAAGAACTTGGTTCAGACTAAGCAGAAACATTTTGTATATAAAATTATTTTATTATTATTCTTTTGAATTTTCTAAGATGTATTCAAAATGTATTCTAATGTATAATCAGTGAAAAGTGTTAATAATGTAGCTATAACCTTGTAGGTTTACTTGAACCAAGTGAGAACATGCAGCTACAAATGAAGCGCTTTGCATTGTGTTCCAGTTGCTATGCCAACAACCCTACATTTCACAATATTGATCATTTTACAATGGAGCATTGTGCTCGGATGCTGGTAGAGGGCGACTCTATTATGTGCCCAAAGGTAAGATTTATGTCAATATTCTTCATGTAAACTAGAAATGAGTTTTAAAGTCCATTCTTCTGATTAGCTCATCTGTTTTTCGAAGAAAAAAGGCGGGTATTGTGATACCGTTGGCGTTCTCTGCTTCGTCACAAAACTTGAACCTTACCTCCTAACACAAAAACTGCTCAACATTTTCAAATGAAACTTAGTACACATGTTCCTAGTAAGAATATGCATGTCTATCCCAAGTCACATAACTCTGACTTCAATATTAATTCAGTAATGCCCCTTTTTCGACTTCGAAAAAAGCATTCACTTGCGGCACTCTTGTATTATTCTTAGAGTAAACTATCACAAATTATATTCATCTCTTCCAAAGGGTGGCTAATTGATCCATGATGTTTTCCAAGTTGGGTACAAAGATCTAGTAGGAATTATTGCCTGAAAGCACACTTGTATTGAAAATCTTCTGCTACCAAACTGCTAAAAGTCACTTCAATGAATAGAAAGATTGGTTTTAAGTGTTGAGTTAACCCTTTCCCTCATATAGACGCTTGCTGATGCCTCTGCAGCAGACGGCTTTTTGAAAACATAGTGACAAAAGAAGAAATTGCACAAAACGTGCAATTTCTCCTTTTGACACAATGTTTTCCACTTTTTGTCATAGGTTATCCATTCAATTATGGAGATTTTCTATGTTTTGACAAAATACGTTCAAAGTCGTCTGCTGCAGAATTGCCGTATGAGGGAAAGGGTTAACGCTTTCCCACAAACAATAAGTGTACAGCAGATGACTTTAAATTATCCTGCCAAACCATGGAAAATCTCTATAAAAGAATATATCGAGGGCTTTGCGTGAAACGGTTGTAACTAAAAACCTATTTTGAAAACCCTGGTTTAGCGGCAATTTTGACCCCTTTCTAAACAATGCCAAATTTAGGTGCCACTGCTCAGAACGAGCAATGGCACCTAAATTTCCATTGTTTACCAAGGAAAATGATTTAACGCTTATAAAGACTTTATGGCGAGGTGATTAACCTTGGTAAAAAAATACCATTTTAGTAACAACCGTTTCACACCAAGCCCTCGATATAATCATTGAGTAGAGAAGAAAACATTATGACAAAAGTCATCTGCTGCAGATGCTTGAAAATGTGTCTGCAGGTGGGAAATGGTTATCCTATTGATGTGCTTATCTATATATCCCTGCATGATATTAAATAGAGAAATGTGGAACATATATCATACTGAAGATGAATAGATGAAGCTTGCTGGATGGAAATTTGACCATTTCCCGTAGCATATTATTACAATGTATAGCGACAACTGTCTTCCTATTAACCCTTTCCCTCATACAACAATTCTGCAGCAGACGACTTTAAACGTATTTTGTCAAAAAATGGAAAATCTCCATAATTCCATAATTGAATGGATAACCTATGACAAAAAGTGGAAAACATTGTGGCAAAAGAAGAAATTGCACGTTTTGTGCAATTTCTTCTTTTGTCACTATATATGTTTTTCAAAAAGCTGTCTGCTGCAGAGGTGTCAGAAAGCGTCTATATGAGGGAAAGGGTTAAACAGGGTCATCAACATAGATTAGAAACTGGAAATTTGACCATTTCCCTTAGCATTATTACAATGTATAGCAACAACATTCTTCCCATTAAACAGGGCCATCTCCATAAATTAGAAACACTTGTCCCTGACTTGTTAATGAAGGAGTTACCGGACAGGTTTATCTTGGATATAAAACAACTAAATGTGGTGGAAAAGGAAGACGATTGTTTGGGTGCGGGTGTAGCTGGATCCGTATTTAAAGGTGGGTACTCAGACTGTCAATCCAATAGGCTAACCCTTTCCCACATACAACAAATCTGCTGCAGACGACTTTGAAAATATCTAGGCCAAAACATAGAAAATCCCCTTAAATTTAGGTATAATAACTGAGAAAACATTGTGTCAAAATGAGAAATTGCTTGTTTTGAGCAATTTCTCAATTTGTCACGATGTTTTCAAAAGTCGTCTGTAGGTGGGTTAGGGTTAACAGAATATAATATAGAAAAGAAGCCATCTGTTTGGAAAGAATGTTATGTGGAGGTACTAGTGAGAGAAAGCCTTTTAGGTGAACAGGCTGCTATGATGTTAATGAAATATTGCTGGTAATGGCGTTAAACCCCAACCAATCAAAGGTTGGTTGGATATTTGGGCCACATCACAGGAAAAGCAACTTTATGACTTAAGGATCAGCCTCTGACTTTAGACAGCCTGATCATGATCTTCACTGTTTGTCATCTACAAAGAATGGTTATTACCAAATACTGACTAAAAAAATATGAATGTTTGATTTTTCATGTGGCGTTACTCATACAATTATATTAATAATCTGTCTGTCTGTCTGTCCATCACACTGTGACGTTTATAATATTGACAGGTGACATTTGTTTTACTTCTAACTCTCTGACTGCTTTCAAACAATGCCTAAAAGTATATTTAGCCATCATCAAGTTACACAAGTTACCTGGAAGTCTCAGGAATCACGAGTTTGACTCAAAACCCAATCATATAATTATGTAATTTGAACATTATTTGCTATCAACGTCAAATCCCCTTATATAACATTTTCATGTGTAATGACTCAATTATGTTTAATGCCTCTTTTCAGGTACCTATGGGACAAAAGAAATTGCTGTTAAAATCTATCGGAGTGACATAAGAAACAAACGTAGGGATCTGATGAGTTCTGGGTCCTATAACAGCCATAGCAGTGACAGTGGGACAGCAACCCTGTCTACGATGGGATCTACTGGTAAGGTGGCTTTGGATCATCCCACTACAGAAGACATCTTTTGAAAACATTATTGAAATAGGAGAAATGGGTCATTTTGAAAGCAGCTCTTAAGGAGTTTAAGAAGTTATGTTAATCCTGTCCCACATACAACAAATCTGTATTAGAGGACTTAGAAAACATCTAGACAAAAATATTGAAAATCTCCGTAAAGGAATGTTTAAAGCGACTGAACTCCAGATACCCAACTGTCGAAAAAAAATAAAATTTCCAATTTTAAGAAAATAAGTGTTATTTTTGTATTTGGGGCTTTAAAATATGATAACTGACATATTACATACCCCTATAATCGGTGAGATTTTCTTGTTTTCGATACTTTTTCCATCACAAATTCTACCCCGTCAGTAACGGGGTAAGTTTGTATAGCTTTCGATGCTTTTAATCTCATTCATCACGTGACTTGAAAAGTCGTCACGTGAATTGAAGAGTTGTCACATGACCGATAGGACGCATGCGCATTAAATGAAACATTTTTATACCATGAAGGTTTTATGCAAAATCACGAGGAGCTCATGCAATCACAAACAAATCTCTATGATTACTGTCGTTCGACTCCGCCAAACGTGTAAATTGTGTACAACTGTACACGCCTGTCAGTGTGAACCGTTATATAGTTATATCACGTGATCGTTGCAAGGTGCCCGTCGGAAGGATTCCTTGGTATTTTTAAATAGGAAACCCCTTCATCGGGACAATTGAAAACGACTGAAGTTCACTTTATTGATAAAAAACGATACATTTTCTACCCTGGTTTTACTTGGATAACATAAAGAATAACATTTAGGGCGATTTCAGTCGCTTTAATATTGAATTGAAGTGAAAACATTGTGGCAAAAGTAAAACTTGCTCATTATGAGCAAGTTTTCCTTTTACAACAATGTTTTTTAAAAGTCGTCTGCTGCAATTCCAAAGATGTTTTCAAATGGGACTGATCTGAAAAACAATATTTTTAAAGAGGTTCTTTTTCCGAGATGTTTTTTTTTAAAGCCTTCTGCAGTAAATTGGTTTTATGTGGGATAGGGTTTAACCCTTTTCCTCATACGGCAATTCTGCAGCAGACGACTTTGAACGTAATTTGACAAAACATAGAAAATCTCCATAATTAAATGGATAACCTATGACAAAAAGTGGAAAACATTGTGGCAAAAGGAGAAATTGCACGTTCTGTGCAATTTCTTCTTTTGTCACTATGTTTTCAAAAAGCCGTCTGCTGCAGAGGCGTCAGAAAGCGTCTATATGAGGGAAAGGGTTAATAATACTTATTTTACATGACATTCGTATGCCCTTATTTATTTTCAAAGCAGATGATGGTAAATATCTTGTAAGCAGAGCTCTAGATAAGGAGCGTTTCGCGTTCTCTAAAATCCTCATTTGACCTCAAAAACCTGTTTTAACCCTTTCCCTCATACGACAATTCTGCAGCAGACACTTTTGAACATATTTTGTCAAAAAATGTAAAATCTCTATAATTGAATGAATAACCTATGACTAAAAGTGGAAAACATTGTGGCAAAAGGAGAAATTGCTCGTTTTGAGCAATTTCTTCTTTTGTCACTATGTTTTCAAAAAGCCGTCTGCTGCAGAGGCGTCAGAAAGTGTCTATATGAGGGAAAGTGTTAATGAGTGCTAACAAAGATATCATGGAAGAAAGACCTGTTTACTCCTCCTTATCTAGCCCTCTACTGTAAGGTAAAGAGATTAGCTACTTCTCATTTTTCCACAATAACTTTGTCTCCAAGTATTTGTAGAGCATCAGTTTGCAGAAGTTCATCAACAGGGCATCATGTTAATTAACCTTTTCCCACCTGCAGACTTATTTTACAATGGGAAATACGGTTCATTTTAAGCAATTTGCAATTTTATTTTGCCACAATGGTTTAACCCTTTCCCTCAGTCAACAATTCTGCAGCAGATGAAAACATGTTAAACCTCTATAAATAAAACTTGAATCTAATCATTGTATAAAGTTGAAAACATTGTGATAAAAGGAGCAAATTGCTCATTATGAGCAATTACTGTACTTCTTTTGTCAGAATGACTTCAAAAGTTAGAAAGCGTCTATATTTTGGAAAGGGTTAAAGCATATTCATAACAAATTACAACACTCTCACTTATCGTTGTTTGCTTCAGATTTGTAATGTGTTGGAAAGGGTCAACAATATATGTCAACAATGCTTGTTAATTAACATTGTGATAAAGAAAGTTTTGACGTTTTTCTATTAGGAAATCCATACACAGAAGATGGACAAGCCATTTATGGCAATCAAACTGAAGTATTGCGACAAACTGTGGATTTTGATGAAGCAGAAAGTATCAAGGTTATTATGATTGTTTGAATTAAAAATATCTAGGCTGATTCGGACACCTTTGTTTGTGAAAATACACGAGGTGAAGTCAAAGACACACAAATTGAATATAATCAAGTGATGAAAAAGTAGTTATGATATTCTTCTTATTAAAAGAGTCAAGATCAGGTCCTTTTCGTTAAGTAATATTTGTAAACTAGAGGTGTTAACAGTAACTTATATTTGAACAGCACATTCAATTTCATCGTGCTAGAAAGATTGTTTTTAAGTTTCACTATTTAGGGGGATCTATCTTTAATGATAAATATTCACTTTGTATTGTTTATCTAATATTGTTCAATGTGAAATTAATGATGTTGCAAAGGGCAGTGTCCTGGGACTTTTGAAATCTAAACATTCCTATCCCTTTCCCACATATAGACGTTTTCTGACTCATCTGCAGCAGACGACTTTTGAAAGCATTCAGACAAAAGGAGAAATTGCTTAAAACAAGCAATTTCTCCTTTTGCTTTAATGTTTTCAACTTTTTTCAGTGATTAAACCTACATTTTGGGTGTTTTTCCTAGGTTTGCTGCAGATTTGTCGTATGTGGGAAAGGGCTATAGGAACATCAATGATGTTGTGACAGAACATGGTTATACGATTTCAGTGGGGACTTTCACTTATATTTGTTGTAAAAATGGAGCCATGCCTTCTGCCGCTGGTAACATTGAAATATATCCCAGATTTGAAAAAACGCCAAATATGATCAATTTCGGGCAGTGATTAATCATATTAGATCCATAATATCTGGGACCAATCCACCAACAGAGTGTGAGATGACAAGAAAGTTGGGTGTGTCCATTGGAATAAACAAACGCATTTTTAAAAAAAAAAATACAAGATAAACTCCGGAAAGAGTGCAGTATACATTAGCTTAATACCAGGCAAATCATTTATCACAGACAAAGGTCTTGGAAGCTGTACATGTGACTGCAGAATGGTAATTCGAAAATTTATGTTACCTCTGATGAGGCAATGTACTACCAAGGAGGAAGTTTTCGTAGAACAATAGTTTTTTAAGAAATGGTCATGATGATAGGCATAAGTTGAATGTTTTTGAGTGTGATGCTTTCATTGCCGGTTACATGGCATTGGCTAGTGTGTACTATAGCGGCACAACTCAACTGAGAATCATTGACGAAGGCTCAAAAGTCAACTTAAAGCACTATCTTAAAAAGGTTTGTAAACCTTTATGATAAAAGATATGCCCTGCCTTTTCCTGGAGATATTTCCAACGAGATGGTATTTCATCAAGATTCCACAACGGGCCACACAGCAAAAAATACCATCCAGTATATCAATGCCAAAAAAATGAAGTATAATTCATCCAGATAGTGTAGGCTGAAATCACTCGATACAGTTACAATGGACTTTTGAATCTGAGGGATATCGAAACGCAGTTTAAAAAAGAAGAATGTCAACACCTTAACAGGTTCGAAACACGTATTGAAAGATGAGTTGAGAAAACCTGAGCAAGAAGCTATAAATGAGACATCGGCATCTTGGCCAAAATAATGTGGAAGATATACTATTGTTAAGGAGCTCAAATTAACCATTTGTTGTGATACAATGTAAATAAAATACATTAGGTATTTTCAATTTGTTCGAATATTAGTTGAACACGTCACGTAGTATGTGTTTGTATAAGGAAATTCTTCTGCTGCTTTATTGCTATAGAGCTCGTTTTTATTGAGACATGGTAGAGTGTTTTTCTCAGGGCCAAGAGGCCCAAGTTTGAGCCCAGGTCAGTTGGACTTTTTCAGATGGGTTACTTTGAGGCTCAATGTACATATTCCACAGTGATGTAAAGTTTATTAGTAGGTGTTAAAGGATTTAACCCTTTCCCCCATGTGGGTGCTTTCCGATGCCTTTGCAGCAGACGACTTTTAGAAACTCTGTCCCATAGATAGACATTATGTGACTATGTGGTTGTGGTTGTATAAGGGAATACTAATACTGCCTTGCTATGAAGCTTTTATTCGTAGTGACATGGAAGTGTTTGCCTAGAGGATAGGTCTATAGTTCAAACCCTGGTTGGGACGGATTTTTAACACTTGTATCCCATGTTTACAATTTAATAGACGATGCATAAGCAACCATATTTCTTCATGATATTGTTTTTAAAAAAAACAAATATATATATTTCAGGCTTTTAAGGCATTGAAGGAGATGAGACAAGAAGTTGCACTGACTAGTCGACTTCAGCATCCTTGCATTATCTCCCTTGTTGGAATTCTGTTCAGTCCAAAATTGATGATGGCATTGGAGTTGGCTCCCCTTGGTAGCTTGCGCGACATTCTAGATAAACAACAGGAAAACAGACCAGTTTTCAGAAAGTACCTGGATAGAGATCAAGAATTTCCACCTATATTTGACAAAGAACTTACGTTCAAATTTGTCTACCAGGTAACTAGGTCTTGTTTGAAGAAATCATTCTTATTGCAATGATTTTCTGTATATCGGTTAATTTTTCTGTAATATTTTTAGAAGTGTTTTTTAAAAAATTACTCTTTTTAATTTTATAGGTAATTCTTAACGCTTTCCCACATATAGACGCCTTTTGACGCATCTGCTGCAGATGACTTTTGAAAACACTGTGACAAAAGGAGAAATTGCTCAAAACAAGCAATTTCTCCTTTAGCCACAATGTTTCCAACTTTTTTTAATAATAAACCCATATTTATGAAGATTTTTCAGGTTTTTGTCACTGTTTTCAAAGTCTTCTGCTGCAGATTTGTTGTATGTGGGAAAGGGTTAGCCATTATAACATATAACCAATCTGCAGTAGACAACTTTGAAAATAGGCAAAAAAATATGATTTCTTAATTTCATCATCATGCGATATTTTCAAAACTTTGATATTATCAAAGACGACGGCTCATACTTAACTCTTTCCCACATACAGACACTTTTTGATGCCTCTGCAGTAGACTACATTTGAAAACATTGTTGCAAAAGGAGTAATTGCTCTTAATGAGAAGTTTCTCCTTTTGCCGCACTGTTTTCATTTTTATTCAATAACTGTTCTTGCATTCATAGAGAATATTTTTATGCCCCCAGAATCACCGATTCGGTGGGCATCTAGTTTTTGGCCTGTCTGTCTGTCGAAAAAAACTTTTAACCTTGACCACTACTTTTTAACCATAACAGGTACGGCTACCATATTTCACATGTGTATTCCTTGTGACATGACATGACCTTTCTGTCAGTACCAAAATTTTTTACATTGCGACCTTGACCTTTGACCTAGATGATGCCATTCGGGGGGCATCAGTGTTTCACAAACACATCTTGTTTACTTGATGTTTTCAAAGTCATCTGATGCATATTTGCTATATGTGGAGAAAATGTCACATTTGATGAAATGATAAAATTTACTATTTTATAGATCGCACTAGGACTTAAATACCTACATTCCTGTGGGATAATCTACAAGGACCTGAAGTCGGATAATATTTTAGCAATGTCTGTGGATGTCGAGGCCACAGTGAATTTAAAGCTTTCGGACTACGGGATTTCCAAATATTCCTGGGGTGGAAGGTCTGTAGGTCTGGTGGGCACACCCGGGTACCAGGCTCCAGAAATTCTCGATGGATTGCCTTATGATGAAAAGGTAAGGTTCACCTGTGTCTGACAGCTACTTGATGATCTAGGCTTTAGGAAAATCAACATTTGCAGTCCATGAAGATCAAGGTCTTCCTTTGCATACACACAGTGTCATCTGGATATAAGACTTTGAACATATTTTGTCAAAAAGTAGAAAATCTCTAATTGAATGGATAACCCAGGACTAAAAGTGGAAAACATTGTGGCAAAAGGAGAAATTGCACGTTTTGTGCAATTTCTTCTTTTGTCACTATGTTTTCAAATAGCCTTCTGCTGCAGAGGCGTAGGAAAGCGTCTATATGAGGGAAAGGGTTAACCCAGTTTTCAACATAGTTGAAACCTGGTTGAAACCTGGTTATCAGAAGGCACATGTCCTTGTTTGTGTGGGTGGGCAACGTTGTCAAACTCACCTATGTCAAACTCACCTATGAAACTGAATATCTTGTTGGTATGTAGAAAGAGTTTATGGAGACCTTTCATTGGATTGCGTTTGGGGCCCATAGGGTCAAGGTCAAGGTCTCTCTTATTTAAAATAGAAAAACGTTTGAAACTGAATATCATTAGTTAAGAATGACATATTGAAACCAAAGTTATTATATAGAAGTAATTCATGGAGATCTTTCATGGGATTGTGTTGGGAGCCTTTAGGGTCAAGGTCAAGGTTGCTGTTACTAAAAATAGAAAAACAGTTGAAACTGAATATCTTTAGTTACGGTTGACATATTGTAACCAAACTTGGTATGTAGAAAGGGTTTATTGAGACCTTTCATGAGGTCAAGGTCACTGTTACTTAAAATATAAAAATGGTTGAAACTGAATATCTTCAGTTAAGGTTGACAAATTGTAACAAAAGTTGGTATGTACTATGTAGAAAGAGTTTATGGTGAACTTTCATGGGATTGGGTTTGGGGCCCCTCGTGTCAAGGTAGCTGTTACTAAAAAAGAAAAATAGTTGAAACTCAAATCTTTAGTTATAGTTCATTTATTATAACTAAACATGGTATGTAACTATTTTTAAAATGGAAACATTTTTTCTACATTTGGTATATTCTTTTACAGGCACACAACATTCAACAAAGTAGTTAATTGTATTTCTCAAAACGTAGGCTGAAGTTCTTCTGTCAGTAGTTGAAAAACTGCGTTCTTTGTTAATTTTTTAGAAAAGACTAGTTAAGCATTCCAAAAAAGGCTGTCAATTATGTAAAACAATATATGAAATACATTGACAATATGAAAGGTTATTGACCCTTGACAATTATTAAAATGACATCTCCATAGACATTTTTTTAGTTTACATGAATTGCAAAACAAGCTTTTAAGCATCATTTCGTAACATGTGGTTTTTAGCTCACCTGTGCATGAAGTGCAAGGTGAGCTATTGTGATCACATTTTGTCCGGCGTCCGGCCATCGTCCATCATGTGCGTTGTCAACATTTGCGCTTGTTAACACTCTAAAGGCTACATTTTGCATCCAATCTTCATGAAAGTTTATCAGAACATTCATCTCCATCAAATCTTGGACAATTTCTAAACAGGGCCATATGAGGTCAAAAAATAGGTCACTAGGTCCAATTGAAGGCAAATCTTGTTAACACTCTGGAGGCCACATTTTCAACTTGAGCATGTTGAAACTTTATCAGAATGTTTGTTTTGATGATATGTAAGTGAAGATTTTGCTTCAAGTTTTTGCTTCAGCAGCTTGAAATTTCGTCAGAATGTTGAGCTGAATAATATCTAGGCCAAGTTTGAATATGGGTCATGATGGGTCAAAAACTAGGTCACTATAGGCCAAATTGAAGGGTAATCTTGTTAACACCGTAGAGGCCACATTTTCAACTTGAGCATGTTGAAACTTTACCAGAATGTTTGTCTTGATGATATGTAAGTCAAGTTTGAACATGGGCTATGTTGGGTCCAAAAAGTAGGTCACTAGGTCAAATTGAAGAAAATCTTGTTAAAGGTGAAATGAAACGCACTTTTTTATTGTATTTTATTTGTGACTTTTACTTTTATAATAACAACTGCGTAAAAAATTTCACTAAATTATTTGAAATAATGTAGTTATCGTGGATTTTGTGTGGGCGCACCTGTATCGGTCTAACTAAAATTTGTGTCGCGTGATTAAACCGGAAGTGACGTAAATTGTTGCTCACAAAAATGGTGGAATATTAGAGTGCAGAGGATTGTTTTCGTTGTGTTGATAATTTGTATCTATTTCTCGTGAACGCTGAATTGACACGACACAATGCCGGTTCGGTGTGTTGCTCCAGGCTGTAGTAACGCGTACGTACCAGGCCTTTCCTTGTTTACATTCCCAGGAGACACCGATTTAAACTTGAAATGGAGAGTGAACATGAACCGTGGGAAAAATTTGAGCCAGCGACATTTGTTGTGGAAATCTACTAAGTATTCTCGGTTGTGTCAGGAACATTTTACTGAAGATTGTTTTGTAATAAGTCCCAGGCTAGCTGCCGATCTTGGGTTCAAACCCGGAAAATTTCAATTAAAAAAGAACGCAGTGCCAACGATATTTAGGACTACCATTTTGAAGGAACAGAAAGTCCGTGGTGCTTTTGGGAAAAGACAGCGACAAGAGGTAAGGAAAGGTTATTCAATATTTAACAATCGTAGATAATATTTAATTATTATTTATCCATTATATATATATTCATTATTCTGTGTTTGATGTTTTATGTGTAATTAGAAGATATAAAAACAACTAGACGGGGTCATCTGCCCCGGGTTTTTTAAGTATTGTGACACACTCTGAAAGTTCTATTTTCCCCATAATAATGGCATTATGTTTATAGCCGAATTTTCAATTTGTTATACAGTTTGTCAACTTAGAATATGTTATGAATGGTTTTCACTGAATAATCATTGTATGTTCAATTAGTGTTGGATAGCGTTATAGAATTGCATTTTGGGTCTGTCAAGTCAAACGTTGCTGAGTGATACTAATTTTGTGAAATGATGACAAATGATTTCTAAATTTACATTTGTAAAACAATTGTATTAGTTTTCCGAGGAGGGGGGGTATTTCAATGCTTGTTTATTCCTTTCTGATTAAAACTTACAAATTCATGAACATTTTTATAAAAATCATAAGTCTTTCCAACATACATAAGCTTCTGCAGCAGACTTATTTTGGAAACATTTTATTAGAAAGAAGAAATTACTTGATAGTCAAGATTCATGAGCAATCTTTTCTTTTTTTTCGTTTTTTTGCTTCTTTATTTGATCATAAGTACATTTACAATCTAAGGTATATTTGTAAAATGTATTGTCAAGAATTATTTTAAATTTGTCTGCTGCAGATTTTTAAATGTTGAGAAGGGTTTATAAGAAGTTACCAATTAGCCCAATTCCTGTATGTACAATAAAGGGTTATACCAATCAATTAGTAACCATAACCAACACACATGGAACAAGACAGGAAATGATTGCATAATGTTACATAACATAAGTCACCCTGCCATCTGGTCACAGTGTGATATGATAGACCTCTTTAGAATTGCATATATTTTATTGTTTTGTGACACCTCAATCAAGAGATAATCTCATGTATCAAAATCTTCCTTTCTTCATCAAATTCTTTTTTAATTATCAGTTATTGTTTTGTTTTTCTCAAAAATCAAAATCTAAGACACATACAATTGTTATGACCCTTTTGATTATCTGCTTATCATATTTTGACTATGAGCAAGTTACCATCATGTACCATCAGCTGGTATTATTTTTACTTTTATCAGAGATTATTATACTGCTCAAAGTATGCAGTTGCTAAATATTTTGATTAATAGTAAATAAACCCATCCCACATTATACAGCAAATCTGAAGCAGATGAACTTGAAGACATCTGGGCAAAGGAAAGGTAAACCTAAGCAAGTGAAATGTGAATAACATTGAACACATTGTGACAAAGGGAATAAATGTTAATTATGAAATTATGGAGGTCATGACAGGATGATGAAACCTCAGTGTGTTGGAAAAGGTTAAAATACCACTTGAATAAGATTTCTTGATAAAGAAATAATTTGTTTTATACAAATTTGGATCTTCTGTTCAAACCCCTATTTTCCCTGGTCAAACTTCATTAATATATATATTATATTACAAGAAATTTATTAAGTAACATAACATTGTATTGAGTATAATGTAATGACTTTATAATTCTTCATAATTATTAACCTCATACAAACAACTTTTGAAAACATGACAAAGGGTGAAATGGCTTATAATGAGCAATTTCCCCCATATATTTCCAACTCAATACAATAATTATACTTTCATTTAATGAGATTTTTGCTATACCGTTTTCAAGGTCGTCTGCTGCGAATTTCTTGTATGTGGAAAAGGGTTAACCTGTATCATAGGCTATTCTGAACAATGTATTAGTTGTAAAACTTGAGCTGATCTTCAAGTTACAATTTGAATGAATGAATTTCTGTCAGTAAGGACTGAAGGACTGCCAACTTTCACGAAGACTGCTGTGATTTTAATATGTAGAGCTACTATTTGCTAATCATCGAAAATGTAATCAAAATTTGTTTTCAATGAAAATTTTATTGCATTTATAACCAGGTATTAAAATGATTTGAACTAAGATTTGTATGTTACCCCATCCTGCATACAACATTTCTGGAACATTCGACTTTCAAAAGGTATCGACAAAAACATGAAAAATCTCAATAGATGAGAGTTTTACTATTTAAAAGAGTTGAAAACATTGTGTCAAAAGGAGAGCAATTTCTTCTTTTCCAACATTGTTTTCAAAAATCGTCTGCTAAATGAAAATTTGTTGAAAGTGGTGTAAACACTAACAATCAATCAATCAATCAAAGCTCCAATTTAATTTGAATTTGGGGTGTAGTTCTGACATCCAATGATTTCCTTATATGATATTTAACAATTATTAACCTATAACATAGGCTTTTCTGAACAATGTACTGCTAACAACATTAAGCTCATCTTCAACTAACGGCTTTCCCTCATTTGTACTGTTGATTAAGGGGTTAGCATTACGACTGTCTCACTGGTATCAGACTTAATGGACAAGTATTACTTATCCAGGAAATGCAGTGATATAATTAGAAAATTGTTGAAAGTTTCATAAAACAAAATACAAAGAAACAGATTAGCTGATCCTGATATTGAGTGGTTTTGACTACCATATGTATTTTTATACAATAATCACAACTAAGATGAAAATTCATGGCATGAAACATTATATTTCAGACTACATCGACAAGCTGATGGATGAAGTTATGGACAGGAGAAAAACGCTCAATAGCTATCAGGAATGCAGAGAAGACTTGAAGAATGTAATGATGTCCTCACCGAAACCTGTTTGTCACAAGTATCCAGCTGTCAATAAAGAAGCTGTTGTATCCGCTCACAAGTCAAGATTCGCAAAACTTTAAATTATTAGTAGTTCTGTTCTGTATACTCCAACAGGAAACGCCTCAATATAATTAAAACAATCTTGAAAAGGGCGTAAAACACAAATCGATAAATCAAATCATAGTTTTTAATTTAGTTCCTGAAAGAGCAATTTACTCTTAATATGATCCATATTCTATAGTAACACAAACTATGTGGACTTTTGATGTAGTTCAAGATCAGTCTTAACAAATGTGCTGGTTGATCTAGCTCGGCTATAAACAACAAACAGGTAGATGTCAACATGGTTGATATTGATTGATTCATGTAGGAAGGATGTAAAGGGTGACAATTTCACAGCTACATTTAGATTAGTTTTCCTGCACAATGCTCAAATTGATATAAGTGTGGTCAGATGAACAGTTTGCTTTTAAATCAGGGTTGGCAAAAACCCGGGTTTTATGAGTATTGCCCAGCCCAGTGGGCAATACCGGGAAAACCCAGGTTTTACTGGGTTTAACTGGGCAATACTGGGTAATACTGAGCAATATGAATTACTAGTATTTTTTACTTGTTTTGTAAAGTTAAAACTTCAATAAAGAAGTGTTTTATAAGTCTGCCTAAGGCCTTATTACATACTGTATTAATCTTAGTGAGTATTGGTCAAGAAAATCTAAATCATACACTATTTGTACTTGAACATGTTGAATGAAATCAGGGACATAGATTTATGTCCCTGATGAAATCATGTGTTATAACCAAATTTTGTTTAATTGTCAAACAAGTGTTTTCACACCTTACATGTACATGACTAAGTATACAGATTAGGAAATGTCAAACAAATATGTTTATTTAACAATAATTAGCCCTTTCATCTATACAATTGTGACTGCCATTTTCCCTAAGGGTGTTTCTGTGTATATATTTAGCAATAATACAATGTAATCATATATAGAGATTTTCTATTTTTTGACAAAATCTGTTCAATGTCATCTGCTGCAGAATTGTCGTATGAGGGAAAGGGTTGACTGTTAAACAAAGTTGGAATATTTTGTCCAATCATGAGCAATTTCTCCTTTTGCAATAATGTTTTCAAAAGTCGTCTGCTGCAGAGGCGTCAGAAAGCGTCTATAGGCGGGAAAGGGTAAATTAAGCAAACAAGTTTTCAAGTGTAGCTATCAATATATTATAGGCATGATTAACCATGTCCTGCAAACTGAAAATCAGAAGCAGAAGACAGCATCAAGGTCTGTGTAAATTATAGATTCTCTATGAATAAAGGAAAAATGAATCTTTATGGGAAATGTTCTCCTTTTTCAGAAATAATTTCATTAGTCAGAGGTGCAAGTGGGAAATATTAACAATGCATTCACAGCTTGCAACAATGTAGACATGGAATTGTAAAAACAACAATATATATTTTTACTGGTTTAAATGTTAATCACATCTATTTCAAATGTGTCAAATGTCAAAACAATTCAATAGTCTCTAGCATATTGAAATCCAGTGTACTGCTCAGAGGGCCACTTTTGTCTGATCTTCTCCACAGCACAGGCTGGTAGAATTTTCCGCACACCCCTTCCAAGTCTATGCCATATCCATCTTGTAAGCCTTCGGTAGGCTACATGTCTGTACATCCTGTGATAAAAAGTTGTAGATATATTGTATTTATTGGAAAAGAAGAAATTTCCCATGGCAAATTATTTCTGTTTTCCTACTTATGTTTTCAACTTCTATAAAAAACAGTTATAGTTATGTTATAGTACTAATATATTTTGAAAGCATTTATCAGATTTATTGCATTTTTTGTTGAAAAGATTCCAAAGTTTACTGCTGCTTTAGCAGCTTATGATGTATTAAATTAAAAATTGATTACATCAATGGATGTGTTTTCTTCTGCTTTATTTGATGATGATATATGTTGTTTATTGTTTTTTAATATCATTTCAACATCCTTTCAATTATAACATTAAAAATCCCGACACTAACCATGGCAGATTCCCTATTTTACAGGCATCTTTCCCACATGTTAACTTGTGTCTACGCCTTTGCAGCAGAAGACTGTTGAAAACATTGAGACAAAAAGAGAAATTGCTCAAAATGATGTTTTCCGCTCTATTCAGTAGTTATACCTATATTAATACGGATTTTCCAGTTTTGTCTAGATTGTTTTAGTCTCCTGCTGCAGAGTAGGTGTATTTGGGAATGGATATTTAAATATTTATATGAATGCTTAATCTACAGAGGAAATTTAAAACTTCACTTACTCATGGATCGGTTCATCATCCCCTATGTGGCCATAACAATCCAAATATTCATAAAAGGAGGTCTCTACAACATACTGGTTCAGACAGTTGCCTATGAAACCTTCGTGTTCTGTAATGCATGTCAGACCCGAGTCCACCAGCAGGCTATCCATTAAACCATTTTCTCTACAACAGCAGGATTCTCTAATTGTTGCCATTGGTACACACTGCCCACATTGACACCTGAAAAAAGGAATTTACGTAACTTAATCTCCACCTCTTGACTTCCACATCTACAACATGTATAATAACTAAAATAGATCATTGTTTTATTGGGAAATAGACCATAAGCTTGTACTTGCTCGATCCCCAGCCGAGTGATACAAAAGCCTGAAAATTATTGCAATGCATTTCCTTCCTTGGTGCACATGATAGAGGAATATATACTGACTGACTGGTTTCAGTGAAAATGGACAACAAGTAGTACTACTAGTACTGGTAACTTACGGTATATACGGTACCTGATTAGACTAGATCGAAGCAGAAATGTTCAACTTCGAAAACACCGGTTCGGTTATATCGAGTGTATGTCAAAATACCCATTGTCAAAATACCCACACCTCAAAAATGTCAAAGTAGTCAAAATACCCACAGCAGAATTTTCAGGGTATTCAAAATACCCACAGCAGAATTTTCAGGGTATTCAAAATACCCACAGTAGAATTTACAAGGTATTCAAAATACCCACAGTAGAATTTACAGGGTAGTTTTTTACCAAACTGATAAAAGTTTGTTATTATAATACCCTTACTCAGTTTGTCAAACTGTGAATTTATTGATTGTTTTGGGTCACTTTAAGCACTTTTACCATTGTCATTAGGTGACAGAAAATATGTTGGGAAAGGTAAGTCACCCAAATAGGATTGGTGCAGCTTGTGATGCTTTCACCATTTTAATTGAATGGATATTTGTACAATCAAACCTGTATAAAGCGGTTCATACAGTTAAGATAATGATCAGAAATCAATTAATTATTATCTGTACAATCTGTACAATTATTGAAATGAAAGATAAGTAAAGCAAAGAGCAATTTTCAAAACATTTAATGCATCTAGTACCAACACATATATAAATAGCACGTTTAATTTTTTCAAAACATTTAATGCATCTAGTACAAACACATATATAAATAGCACGTTTAATTCTTTTATAGCACATTATCTTTAAAAATGTTACCTGCTTACTCTTATTAAAAACATCATTACAAATTTATAGACCTACACATTTTGTTTGTTTTATGTAAGAAATAATGTAAGCACTATATACATTTTAAAGCAGTTCTCCACTTATCACTGTTATGTGTATGTGTAATAGTTTCTAAAACATTG
Source organism: Serripes groenlandicus (assembly GCA_031761405.1). Taxonomy (NCBI): domain Eukaryota; kingdom Metazoa; phylum Mollusca; class Bivalvia; order Cardiida; family Cardiidae; genus Serripes; species Serripes groenlandicus. Next base: position 105,230,810 of record JASEVX010000002.1, read on the forward strand.
GCAATATATTGCACAGAAAGCACTGAATTTACTTAATCCTTATGAACTGTCCAATGGCATCCATGAATTCTTTAAGGGACTTTGCTCCACTCACGTACTGTTGGCATAAGCACTTCAATCTCCGCTGGTGCACCTTCGTGGCGTTCCTCACTCGTTTCTGTGGTGGTTCTCCTCGGTCACACCGCAGAATGTCAGCTGCCACCATTGCTGCATCTTTTCCAACCGACTTCACCAGAGTCCAAAGAGAAGGGTTTTTGTGTCCTACAAGGTGCTGGAAGCCGTTGTTCCAGGACTCCCACTGGTTGTTGGTTCTGTCCTGGTCTTCCATAGTGGCATGGTGCACATTCCAGAGTGTTGTGGGGAAGCGAGGGGAAGAGCGTCTGAAGCGAATATTTCCATTTGCTGTCACAACCGAACGGAACGGACCATTCACATAGTTGATGTCAAAGTAGTCCACCAAACCAAGTAGATTTTCTGGAACTTGTTCCTTGAGCAACGCCATGCCTTCTTTCACATCGTCGGGTGGCAGGAACGCTAGGCCATCAAGCTTCCCACAAACTGTCCGGACATCGACGTCATTCTTGTAATCGCACTGCAGACCCTCTGACTGTACTTTTCTCCAGGTAGCCTGCGTCAAGTGGTAGAAACATCCCTGGAAGTGAATGTCGGGCAAGATACTTCTTACAGCATTGTGAATGGCCACCTCGTAGTCAGCTATGATGTGCTCTGGGTTGGGCCGAATATCTCGCTGCAGACAGGCATCTAGTAGGGCAGAAAACATCTCTTCATAAGCACTCTGCTGCTTGCAGGGCAGGAGTGTGTAGACAACTGAGGCACAGGAGTTACCAAGCGGCACACGGATAACGAAGAGTTGGGCAAACTGAGCAGGGGCTGTAGAGTGGGTACCGTCCATGAACCATCTACTGGCACTATCTAGGAGGCGAACACCATCCTCTGTGGCAAACATGAGTATTCTACTGTCTGGTGACTCATTGTCATAGATCACATTAGTTGCAAAGTCATCCGGCAACGGGACAGGAATGTCTCTGATTGTTGACGGGTTCTTTGGACCTGTTACCTTCTTGGCACGTCTCACAGTTTGCTTCAGCATATTGACAGAACCGGCAGCAACAATAACCTCCTTGGGATGATCTGAAAGCATATCTGTGACGATCTGTCCTGGTTTTCCACGATTAGTCTGGGCACTATCCTTGATATTAGAACGGAGCTTCAGGGCTTGTGTGAAGAAGTGATCAGGGTCATGAGTGTGTTCAGTGGTAGACTTGGGAACCGTAACCAGCAAATCAGTTGTCACTGTTCCACGGCAGTCGAAACCGATTCTCTTAGTGCATCCCCACCGGATAGACAACTTATTCTGACTTTTCTTAGTGTAAGCATAACCTTCATAAAGAAGTTTGCGTTGACCTTTGTTGCTCTTAATGATCTCCATCTCCATTTTGAATGTGCAATGATTTTCAACCAAAATGTACCATATTATATACCCAAATATATAACAGTTTGGAGAAATATATAAAATAAGAGATAATTGATTTAATAATAATCAATTAAATGATTAACTAATTGACAGTGACAAACAAAGTAATTATCAGAAAAAGATCAAAAGCTTCAAATTAATTGATATACTTAATTACCCACCTTATTCCAATTCTTCAAAGGAAAGTTGCATTAAATAGTCAGTTGCATTAAATAGTCCTGGTATCCATGACTGTGGGTATTTTGACTACCTCTGTTAAATTCTACTGTGGGTATTTTGACTACCTCTGTTAAATTCTACTGTGGGTATTTTGAATACCCTGTAAATTCTACTGTGGGTATTTTGAATACCCTGTAAATTCTACTGTGGGTATTTTGAATACCCGGAAAATTCTGCTGTGGGTATTTTGACTACTTTGACATTTTGGAGGTGTGGGTATTTTGACCGTGGGTATTTTGAGTGGTACCCGTTATATCAGAGGCATATATAAAAACATGTGTTTATATGTTATATAATTTTGATCGAATGAAATGGCTAAGTATATTAAATAACGAAGTAACATGAAGATCTTTGAAAACAAAGTACGGGAGAAAAACGATTTGAGCTTTGAATAAAACAAGAAATTTTCCTACCAATTTGTATTGTCAACGCGATCATTTTCATCGTACTCGTTTTCATCGCTGGAAGATTGAGTTTCCGAATCTGACGAATAAATAGGTATCGATGGTCGTCTTGGTTCAAACTGGTACGGTTGAACATTCGGAATTGCGGATATTAGTACAGAATTCCCCTCTGTTTCTTCTAAACCTTGCAGTATTTCACTAGTCGCCATTACAGATATGGTTGAGATGTCAACGAATGACGTCATCGGTAACCGGGCGGACTGCGCATGCGCGAAAATCGATTATTGGAAAGGTGCGAAAGTCAAGTAAATCACGTTGCGTATTTCACTGATAGCGCCCGTTTGAGTAAAGATACCGGAGAATGGATTTTTCTGATGTATTTGTATACAATTACTGAATAAGCGTAGGGTTATAATTGATAAAAAAAATTCTGCATTGCATTTGACCTTTAACACCCTAGAGGCCGCAATTTTTGAAATTTTGTTAGAATGTTTGTCTTAAAGATATCTAGGTCAAGTTTGAATATGGGTCATATTTCCCCATCAGCATATTCAATGTTTAAGATTTCTCCGACCGGCATAATGTTACAACTACCTTAGTTCTGTTTATAAAACGAAAGTGAAACAATACTTACGCAGCTTCCTGTGTCAAGAAGCAAAATTATGTTAACTCTGTAGAAGCCTCTTTTTTGGCTACAGCAGCTTGAAATTTGTCAGAATGTTTATCTAAATGATATCTAAGCCAAGTTCTAATATGGGTCATGCCGGGTAAAAAACTAGGTCACTAGGCCAAATTGAAGGAAAATCTTGTTAAATCTGTAGAAGACGCATTTTTTTTGCTACAGCATCTTGACATTTCATGAGAATATTTATCTAAATGATATCTAAGCCAAGTTCAAATATGGGTCATGTAGGGTCAAAAACTAGGTCACTTGGCCAAATTGAAGGAAAATCTTGATAACACTTTGGATCAGCAGCTTGACATTTTGTCAGGATGTTTGTCTGAAATATATCCAGGTCAAGTTCGAATATGGGTCATATTGGGTCAGAAACAAGGTCAATAAAGGAAAATATTTTTCAAACTCCGGAGGCCGCATTTTAACTTTGAGCAAGTTGAAACTTTGTCAGAATGTTGTCTTGATGATATCTAGTCCATGTTGGAATATGGGTCATATCAGGTAAAAGAATATAGATCACTAAGCCAAATGAAGGAAAATCTTAAAGTTAAAAATGCTAAATATCTAATTTCCCCTCAATACTGTGTTACCAAAAACAAATTCAGTTGTCTTACATCACATAATATTTATCTATCAAGAGACAAATTAATTTACTTGCATTGCAATTTATTTCAGGTGGATATTTTCTCTATGTCAATGGTGATCTATGAGATTCTGACTGGAAATAGACCTTATATGGAATATGACAATGTCGGGCAGATATCTAAAGCAATCAAAACTGATGAGAAAAGACCGAGCATTAAAGTGAGTAATATCTGTATAAACTAATTAGAGCTGCTCAGGCTTATATATGTCTTAACTCTTTCCTACATATGACAAAACTGCAGCAGATGACTTTTAAAAGCTACTCAAAAGTATGGAAAATCTCTATAATTGTTGGTTTAAATACTGAAAAAAGTTAAAAACATTGTGGCAAAAGGAGAAATTGCTCGTTTTGAGCAATTTCTCCTTTTGTCACAATGTTTTCAAAAGTTGTCTGCTGCAGTGGTGTCAAAAAGCATCTATTTGTGGGAAAGGGTTAATGCATTTACGTGGTTACATCATATCATTCATCATGGCTACTATTATCCCATTCCCATGTATGGATGCATTTTGATGCTTCTGCAGCAGACAACTTTTGAAAAAATTGGGGCAAAAGGAGAAATTGCTCATTGTGAGTAATTTCTCCTTTTTCCACAATGTTTTTAGCTCTATCCAACGATCAAAGTTTCATTTAAAGGGACTGAATCCCATATGAGAAAAAAGCGGAAAAAAAAGAAAATTGTTAAAAATTGCTATTACCTTGATGTTTTTGCATGTAAGGCATTGAGATTTGCTGACTGATGTACTACAATATATGCACACTATTAATATTGCGGAGATTTTTCGTTATTTTGCATTGTAAAATCTACTGGGCTAGTAACCCAGTAAATCTAAAAATATCGCTGTATATTTATCACTACAACCGAATTGACAATCTCCTTCCCAGAGTTGTTGTTCCTTACACTCACGCATACATGAATGTAATGAGTCTATAGTGTTAGAGAATGCCGAATTGAATCCACAAATTCAAATGAGGAAGAGGAAATTCCACGGTGAAACACGGAGCGGAGCTTTCCTATGAAATAATGAAAAACAAGACTTGTCTTGTACAACCTTCTACAACATTCCGTTACATATATATCGACGTATTTTGGATTAATTAGAATAAGTATAAAATATAACGATTTTGGACCATTATGGTGTACAGTCCCTTTAAAGAGATCTTCCATATTTTTGCCTTCATGTTTACAAAGTTGTCTGCTGCAGATTTGTTGTATGTGGGAAAGGGTTAAAGTACACTTGTAATTGTGTAAAAAAGTTCCTTCTATGGTTCTTTTTAAATGCTGATGAACAGTGAAGATTATGGTTTGACAGCATATTTTCCATCGCTGTATTGTTCAGGGGTATCAAACAATTCAGTAAGATAACTCTTGATAGCTTGCTGCTTATGACCCTTGTTTACACTGACAAATACAGAGATTTTTGTTCTGTCTTTTACTGCAATAAGTTTTGTTTTATTGGCAAGCACTTAAAAAAGTTGAGCACCCTGTCAACCTCCATCGCCGCAAACTTATCATGGTCTTTTCTGTTTGCAATAAAGAATCTTGAAGTTGTAGGATATTTGTAACATGAAACTAAAAGATATTGTTTTTATTTTGTAATTTGTTTGGGATGTTTTGCCATTTTCAGTCTAATATAGTTATTATGTCTCCCCCTGTATACAGGGGAGATATATTGTTTTTGTCCTGGGCGTCTGTCTGTCTGTCTGTCTGTCCTTCTGTCTGTCCGTCTGTCCGAAATCGTGTCCGCTCCATATCTCCAAGACGGCTTGAAGGATTTTCATGAAACTTGGCTCACATGTTCACCTCATCAAGGCGACGTGCAGAACCCGCGTCTCGACAATATAGGGTCAAGGTCAAGGTCACGCTTGAAGGTCAAAGGTTTGAGGCTTTATTTCGTGTCCGCTCCATATCTCCCAGACGGCTTGAAGGATTTTCATGAAACTTGGGTCACATGTTCACCTCATCAAGGCGACGTGCAGAACCCGCGTCTCGACAATATAGGGTCAAGGTCACACTTGAAGGTCAAAGGTTTGAGGCTTTATTTCGTGTCCGCTCCATATCTCCGAGACGGCTTGAAGGATTTTCATGAAACTTGGGTCACATGTTCACCTCATCAAGGCGACGTGCAGAACCTGCGTCTTGACAATATAGGGTCAAGGTCAAGGTCACGCTTGAATGTCAAAGGTTTGAGGCTTTATTTCGTGTCCGCTCCATATCTCCCAGACGGCTTGAAGGATTTTCATGAAACTTGGGTCACATGTTTACCTCATCAAGGCGACGTGCAGAACCCGCGTCTCGACAATATAGGGTCAATGTCAAGGTCACGCTTGAAGGTCAAAGGTTTGAGGCTTTATTTCGTGTCCGCTCCATATCTCCCAGACGGCTTGAAGGATTTTCATGAAACTTGGGTCACATGTTCACCTCATCAAGGTGACGTGCAGAACTTGCGTCTCGACAATATAGGGTCAATGTCAAGGTCACGCTTGAAGGTCAAAGGTTTGAGGCTTTATTTTGTGTCCGCTCCATATCTTCCAGACGGCTTGAAGGATTTTAATGAAACTTTGGTCACATGTTCACCTCATCAAGGCGACGTGCAGAACCCGTGTCTCGACAATATAGGGTCAAGGTCAAGGTCACGCTTGAAGGTCAAAGGTTTGAGGCTTTATTTCGTGTCCGCTCCATATCTCCAAGACGGCTTGAAAGATTTTCATGAAACTTGGGTCACATGTTCACCTCATCAAGGCGATGTGTAGAACCCATGTCTCGACTGTCTGTCTGTCTGTCCGTCCGTCTGTCCGTCCCAAATCGTGTCCGCTCCATATCTCCAAGACGGCCTGAAGGATTTTCATGAAACTTGGGTCAAATGTTCACCTCATCAAGGCGATGTGCAGAACCCATGTCTCGACTATCTGTCTGTCTGTCCCAAATTTATAGGTTGGAATGTTTTGAGAGATTTTGACAGATATTTGAGGGGAGACATCTGTTTTTTGCAAAAACAATTCTAGTTACCTCCTGGACTACCCAATACTGCATGACTTCTATCAACAATAATAGGCACGCATTGTAGTTCTCCAAAAAGCCATGTAAATTAATTCATTCATGCTTGTAGAATGAAAGAAATTAAATAATAATTTTCTACAATAACAAGTTTTATTTCATGTACTTGACAGGTGTTCACTGAAGGGGAAAAGAAGTTCCTTAATTTGAAATAAACTGCAGATTAACCCATTTCAATATACAGGTGCCTCTGCAGCAGACGACTTTTGAAAACATTGTGGCAAAAGGAGAAATTACACCTATTGTCACACTATTTTCAACTTTATTTAATAATTGTTCTCAATATTTTTGACTAAACATATTCAAAGTGATGTGCTGCAGATTTCTTGTATGTGGAAAAGGGTTAACTTATTTAAAGACAGTGAGTTTATCAGGATATAATTCATTCATTTTACTCAATAATCCACCAAAAAGCATGTTTAAAATTATATGAATCATTTTCTGGATTTTATCAACCCAGTGTGGCATAAAAGCAATACAAACACAGGTCCATAATGTAATTTAATACAGATGTGTGGCATGCAGGGCGGCTGAAGTCTTACTCCTTGATTAATTATTAACCCTTTCCCTCATATAACAAATCTGCAGCAGACGACTTTGAAGACATTTTACCAAAAATATGAAAAATTCCACTAGATAAAAGAATTTTTTTTTTAATAGAGTTGAAATAATTGTGGCAAATTTTGCCACAATCATTTCAAAAGTAGTCTGCTTCAGAGGCATTAGAAAGCATCTACATAAGGGAAAGGGTTAATACATGAGTGTGGCATGCAGTCAAACTCCTAGACTAATTATAAATTAGCCCGGACATATAAATAATGTTCATTATTTTATCAACCCAGGAGTTTCGTGTAAGCACCCACTTTCCTTACCTGGAGAGTTTGATGGTTTCCTGCTGGCAGAGGTTGGCATCAGAAAGGCCAGATGCCGCAGCCATTGTCAAGAAGACGTGTATGAAGAATACCCAGTTCATTGTACAGAGGTCTTCAACAACATTTGATGCTGTAAAGAGTCTTACATTTGCCAAGGATGCTGTCATAGGAGCAACTGTAAATATTAACATTATTTTGTTTTATTATGCTACCCAACTTTGAAGACCTTGGTTTAGTCCAATAAATTCGTTTATATTAAAAACATGTATTAATTTCTCATAATGAATGTAGAATTTAGTTGCATTGGCATCGGAAGGAAAAGTGACCAAACTTTAAAAGTCTTCTTGTCCAAAAGTGATAGCCTGATTCGAAAATAATTTGACACTAATGTTCCTTGGGTGACATGGCAACAAGGGGCTTGGAGTCATTTTCCTTATAATATTATTATGGTATATAGTAAAAACATTCAAAATCTTCTTGCCCAAATTATGGGCCCAATTAGAACATTATTTGGCACTACAGTTCCTTGGGTGACCCTCTTCCAAGAATGTTCAAATTAGTCAGATTCGTTGAAAAAAATTGCCGCCAGGTGGTAATGCTTGTTTTCCTCATATGTATATACAGTATGGTGATAATATTTAAAATCTTATGGCAATAGAAAAAGGCGTGATTTGAAAATAATATGGCACAAATGATAACTGCATGACTCTTAACAAAATTTGTTGAATTTAAACCAATCCATAGAACAAATAGTCGCCAGGTAAGGGGCTTGTCTCCAATGTGAGACGCTTAAGACCCAGGCCTGTATCTCAATTGTCAAGGTCATACTAAGAGGTCAAAGGTCAAAATGAGTACTGTTTGATAGGACTACCTTGTCCGGCCCACATCTCAACCATACATTATAGGATTCCCAAGTTACGAGGCACACATGTTCACCATGATGAGGTGGCGTGTCATGCACAAGACCAAGGCCTGTACCTCAAAGGTCAAGGTCACACTAAGAGGTTAATGGTCAAAATGAGTACTGTTTGATTGGACTGTACCTTGTCCGGCTGACATCTCAACCATGCATTATAGGATTTCCAAGTTACTGAGTACACATTTTTACCATGATGAGGAGGCGTGTACACAAGACACAGGCTTGTACCTCAAAGGTAAAAGTCACACTTAGAGGTCAAAGGTCGAAATGAGAAGCAATGCATCATATAATTCCCATGTTACTGGAGAAACATGTTCACCATGGTGAGGTGACATGTTGCGCACAAGACACAGGCCTGTACCTGAAAGCTCAAGGTCACATTAAGATGTCAAAGGACAAAATGAGTACTGTTTGATAGGACTGTACCTTGTCCAGCTCACATCTCAATCATGCATCATAGGATTCCCAAGATTTTGTTCTGATAATATGAATGGTTTTACGAACACCGTTTCTTTAATATTGATGAGATTTATGTTACTTTGCAAATATAAAACACATAAAAACAGCCGTTGTTAGTTTGTTAACCCAGTTTTCAACGTAGTTGAAACCTGGTTATAAGAATGCCCGTGTCCTTGTTTGTGTGGGTGGGCAACGGTGTCAAACTCACCTATGAAACTGAATATCTTGTTGATATGTAGAAAGAGTTTATGGAGACCTTGTCATTTTCTTTATATTATTATTATGGTATATAGTAAAAACATTCAAAATCTTCTTGCCCAAATTATGGGCCCAATTAGAACATTATTTGGCACTACAGGTCCTTGGGTGACCCTCTTCCAAGAATGTTCAAATTATTCAGATAAATAAATTGCCGCCAGGTGGTAATGCTTGTTTTCCTCATATGTATATACAGTATGGTGATAATATTTAAAATCTTATGGCAATAGAAAAAGGCGTGATTTGAAAATAATATGGCACAAATGATAATTGCATGACTCTTAACCAAATTTCCCGGGAAGGGGCTTGTCTCCGATGTGAGACGCTTAAGACCCAGCATCTCAATTGTCAAGGTCACACTAAGAGGTCAAAGGTCAAAATGAGTACTGTTTGATAGGACTACCTTGTCCGGCCCACATCTCAACCATACATTATAGGATTCCTAAGTTACGAGGCACACATGTTCACCATGATGAGGTGGCGTGTCATGCACAAGACCATGGCCTGTACCTCAAAGTTCAAGGTCACACTTAGAGGTCAATGGTCAAAATGAGTACTGTTTGATTGGACTGTACCTTGTCCGGCTGACATCTCAACCATGCATTATAGGATTTCCAAGTTACTGGGTACACATTTTTACCATGATGAGGAGGCGTGTACACAAGACACAGGCTTGTACCTCAAAGGTAAAAGTCACACTTACAGGTCAAAGGTCGAAATGAGAAATGTTTGATATGATTGCATTTAAAATGAATGCAGTGCATTGCTCGTTTTGTCCAAAAATGCACATACAATACACAATTTGCTGTCCTCGTCCGGTAGGGGACCTTTGTATTGCTTGCAATACAACATCAACTTGTTGTATTTTCTACAGAGTGATAAGTTCTACTGTGATTATAGTGCAGAGTGATAAAGGTCCATCCACCCTGTGGGTTTATGGGAGGGCGATGACACAGACAGGTGTTTTACTGTGATTATATTTGTTACAGAGTGATGAAGGTCCATCCACCCTGTGGATATGGGAGGGCGATGACATAGACAGGTGTGTTACTGTGATAGATGTGGAGAAATCCAGCTTCAGGTTCAAAAAGTATCCATTTGATGGACCACAGGTTGTGTGTATGGGTATTGTTGATAAACAGGTCTGGATCGGAACACAGGTAATCTCTTTAATCAAACTGCTTTTCTATGAATGGTATTTGACAAATAACAATTGACACAAATTTGGTTAATTACTGGTACTGGTTGTAAGTTCATCTTTACAACTGCGCATCAGTTGTGATACCACTCTTATAACCCAAATTGTTTGGTATGGTCTGAATTCAAACCATGGTCTCCCGCTGTGGAGGAGGATGCTCTTACCACTACAACACCGTTACGGTTGATCAAAATGAACATTGATTAAAAAAAACTGTATTGTATAATGTAAAGAAAGATTTACATAAACATATTGTCTAATTCAGGAGATCGTTTTTAGCTCGCCAGTACGAAGTACAGGAGAGCTTATGTGTTACCCCCGGCGTCGGCACCGTCGGCACCGTCGGCGGTGGCGTAGACACCTAGGTTTAAGGTTTGTGTTTAAGGTTTTCATTTGGGTTTTAAGGGTTTATACCTTTAGGAACCATTTGTCATCCATCTACGCACACCACTACACCCTTCCTGACCCTGGGTCAAGGTCAAGGTAATTTCTACTTGGTTCTACTTGGTTCAGTTACAAGGTTTAAGGTTTGCGTTTAACGTTTAACATATCACTCTGCATTCACTATTATGACATTGATTGCTTTCATATTTAGTTTATACATTTAGGAACTATTGGTCATCCATCTACGCACACCACTACACCCGTTCTGACCCTGGGTCAAGGTCAAGGTCATTTCTACTTGGTTCAGTTACAAGGTTTAAGGTTTGCGTTTAACGTTTAACATATCACTCTGCATTCACTATTATGACATTGATTGCTTTCATATTTAGTTTATACATTTAGGAACTATTGGTCATCCATCTACGCACACCACTACACCCGTTCTGACCCTGGGTCAAGGTCAAGGTCATTTCTACTTGGTTCAGTTACAAGGTTTAAGGTTTGCGTTTAACGTTTAACATATCACTCTGCATTCACTATTATGACATTGATTGCTTTCATATTTAGTTTATACATTTAGGAACTATTGGTCATCCATCTACGCACACCACTACACCCGTTCTGACCCTGGGTCAAGGTCAAGGTCATTTCTACTTGGTTCAGTTACAAGGTTTAAGGTTTGCGTTTAACGTTTAACATATCACTCTGCATTCACTATTATGACATTGATTGCTTTCATATTTAGTTTATACATTTAGGAACTATTGGTCATCCATCTACGCACACCACTACACCCGTTCTGACCCTGGGTCAAGGTCAAGGTCATTTCTACTTGGTTCAGTTACAAGGTTTAAGGTTTGCGTTTAACGTTTAACATATCACTCTGCATTCACTATTATGACATTGATTGCTTTCATATTTAGTTTATACATTTAGGAACTATTGGTCCATCTACGCACCCAACTACACCCGTCCTGACCCTGGGTCAAGGTCAAGTTATATCAGAGTTATTGCCCCTTTTCTGTCAAAAAATCTAACTTTTTCGTCACGTTTTCAAATAACTTTTTTTCTACTCAAAGGATTAGATTGAAACTTCTGACAAATGTTTATATCAATGTGTGTGATTGGTTCACAAAAGGGGGATAATCCAAATAATTTTATATCAGAGTTATTGCCCCTTTTCTGTCAAAAAATTTAATTTTCAAATAATTTTTTTTCTACCCGAAGGATTGGATTGAAACTTCTGACAAATGTTACTTTTTTTTTTATTCGACGTCTGTCTGTCTATTTTTTTTTTTATCCGGCGTCTGTCTGTCACACTTTTTTCGTCACGTTTTCAAATAACTTTTGTTCTACTCAAAGGATTAGATTGAAACTTCTGACAAATGTTTTTATCAATGTGTGTGATTGGTTCACAAAAGGGCGATAATCCAAATAATTTTATATCAGAGTTATTGCCCCTTTTCTGTCAAAAATTTAAATTTTCAAATAACTTTTTTTCTACTCAAAGGATTGGATTGAAACTTCTGACAAATGTTTATATCAATGTGTATGATGGGTTCACAAAAAGGGGGATAATCCAAATATTTTTATATCAGAGTTATTGGCCCTTTTCTGTCAAAATTTTAATCTACTCAAAGGATTGGATTGAAACTTCTGACAAATGTTTATATCAATGTGTATGATGGGTTCACAAAAGGGGGATAATCCAAATATTTTTATATCAGAGTTATTGCCCCTTTTCTGTCAAATATTCAAATTACTTTTTTTCTGCTCAAAGGATTGGATTGAAACTTCTGACAAATGTTTATATCAATTTTTGTGATGGGTTCACAAAAGGGGGATAATCCAAATATTTTTTATATCAGAGTTATTGCCCCTTTTCTATCAAAAATTAAAATTTTCTGACAAGGCGCCGGCAGGTGACACACGTGAGCACTCCATTCTAGTTGAACTTAGAATTTTTGTCAAAAGTATTGAAAAGGTGTATTATCTTGCAATAGGTGATACTGTGCGACTTTACCTAATACTTTAACTGTTCTGAAGTAGGCCCTGATATACGATGGTCCTGATAGGCGAGCTATATTGTCCTCCGACAACTCTTGTTCAAATCAATATACATATAACCTTTTAGCTCACCTAAGCAGAAAGTACTCAAACTTTCTCAGTGTGATTGTCTTCTTAAAATCTAGACCAAGTTCCAATATGGGTAATATCAGTCAAAAACTAGTTCACTAGGCCAAATTTAAGATTTAAGATCGCCTTTTTGTCCGCCGTTGTCAACAATTTCTTTAAACAACATCTCCTCCTAAACCACTCTATGAATTTTGACTTAACTTGGTATGAATGCTACTTAGGTGATCCTCTTTCAAATTTGTTCAAAGAAATAAATTTCATGCAGAACTCCATACCATGTCAACCAAAAGGATTTGTTTAAAAACAATATTTGAAAATCTTCTTGTCTGAAACAAAAAGGCCTAAAGCTTTGATATATGGTTTGAAGCATTTTCTAGTGGTCCTCTATTAAAATTGTTCAATTTATGCCCCAGGGGGTCACCTGTTTTACAAAGAGATATATAGGGAAAAATGTTGAAAATCTTGTCTGAAACTGAAAAGCCTAGAGCTTGGATATTTTGTGCAAGGCATTTTCTAGTGGTCCTCTACAAAGATTGTTCATATTATGCCCCTGGGCTCAAATACTGGCCCTGCCTTGGGGGTCACCTTTTTAACATAGAGATATAAAGGGAAAAACTTCTTGTTTGAAACTGAAAGGCCTCGAGCTTAGATATTTGGTGTGTAGCATTGTCTAGAGGTCTTTTACAAAGATTGTTCAAATTATGGCCCTGTTTTATAAAGAGATATATAGGGGAAAACTTTTAAAGTCTTTATGTCTTGAACTGAAAGGCCTAAAGCTAAGATATATGGTGAGTACAATGGTCTATTGGTCTTCTACCAAGATTGTTCAAATTATATTTGTGGGGTCAAAATTGGCCCCGCCCTGGGGGTCACCTGTTTTACATAGAGATATTTAGGAAAACACTTAGAAATCATCTTGTTAAATACTAACTGCTACATAAACATTTCTTTGGTGACCCTCTAAGTCATATTTACTTGACAAAAATACAGAAAACATAAGTGTGGGTATTTCGCTCTGTGGTTCTCTTGTATTAGCTTACATGACCACCAAAGGAGTTATTGTGGTTGGCATGACAAATCACATTACATAACTCAGGTGAGCGATTTAGGGCCATCATGGCCCTCTTGTTTATTTCAAGAAAAATGAAACAACTGATTATATTTCAAAATAATTTCTTTAAAAACGTTTCTTAGGTGGTTTTCTTTCAAAATTGTTGAAAACAAATTAATTATTTGTATAATTGTGGTAGCTGTGGCATCAGAAATAGGTAAAAGATCCAAACTTTAAAGATCTTATTGTCCAAAAGCATAGGCCGGATTTGTAAATAACTTGGTAAAAATGTTCTTTGGGTGACATTTGTGACCTTAACCCTTTCCCTCATACGACAATTCTGCAGCAGACGACTTTGAACATATTTTGTCAAAAAATAAAAAATCTCTATAATTGAAGGGATAACCTATGACTAAAAGTGGAAAACATTGTGTCAAAAGGAGAAATTGCTCGTTTTGAGCAATTTCTTCTTTTGTCACTATGTTTTCAAAAAGCTGTCTGCTGCAGAGGCGTCAGAAAGCGTCTATATGAGGGAAAGGGAGGTTGACATTGAAATTTGACCTCTGGAAACTTTGTTGTCACCCAGGGTAAATGTATTTCACAAAAACATCTTGCAAAAATATTCTTATTCATTTTATCATATTTTTTAAATAATTATTTTTGAAACACTTTTAGGTGGAAATGTTTAAACTTGTTGTTTTTTACCATTTCAGAACAATACTATAGAGGTGTGTGGTGCTGAATCCGGGAAGTTAGAAAAGGTTCACACAATAACCTTGACAAGTCTGCCATTGTATATTCTGCCATATAAACAAAAGGTAATGAAGATATGTATGGTTCAAATGCTTCAATTCTGTTTTGATACCTACCCAGATCGTGGGAAAGACTTTATAACCCTTTCCCTCATATAGACGCTTTCTGATGCCTCTGCAGCAGACAGCTTTTTGAAAACATGGCAACAAAAGAAGAAGTTGCTCAAAACAAGCAATTTCTCCTTTTGTCACCTTATTTTCAACTCTTCAATTATTGTTCTTTCATTTAAAGGGACTTTTTGTGCTTTTGCAGAGAAGTTTTCAAAGACGTCTGCTGTAGATTTGTTATTTGTGGGAAAGGCTTAAAATGTAGCAGAAGAGGTTTAGTTTGGAAGGATTCAGAGTAGTTAACCCTTTCCCTCATACGACAATTCTGCAGCAGACGACTTTGAACATACTTCGTCAAAAAATGGAAAATCTCTATAATTAAATGGATAACCTATGACTAAAAGTGGAAAACATTGTGGCAAAAGGAGAAATTGCACGTTTTGTGCAATTTCTTCTTTTGTCACTATGTTTTCAAAAAGCCGTCTGCTGCAGAGGCGTCAGAAAGCGTCTATATAATGGAAAGGGTTAATGTATCTAACCTATGCACAATTAGGGTGCAACTGGACTCTTCCAAATTGATAACCGAGCTGATATAGCTTGTTGGGTGTTAACCCTTTCCCAAATACGACTATTCTGCAGCAGACGACTTCGAACGTATTTTTTCAAAAAATAGAAAATCTCCATAATTGAATGGATAACCTATGACAAAAAGTGGAAAACATTGTGGCAAAAGGAGAAATTGCACGTTCTTTTGTCACTATGTTTTCAAAACACCGTCTGCTGCAGAGGCCTCAGAAAGCGTCTATATGAGGGAAAGGGTTATTCTGGGGTTTGTGAATTCGAACCCAAGGTTGGTCAACATTCTTTCTGACGTTTGACAAATGTCAATGCGACAAGAGTCATTTGTCTTCAACCAATGGGCTATCAGTCTATGTGGAAAAGCAGGACTGTGGAGTACTGGTGTGAGAAAGACATGGGAACTGACCACCCTGATATAACTGAAAATTGTTAAACCCCAATCAACCATTCAACCTATTTGAAAATAAGTGAAGATAAAGATAAACTAGATGCAACCATATTTATATCTTTATGATACAATATTTTTATGATACAATAGTATTTAAAAACATTTTTGGAAGAGGAAAAATTGCTCAAAATGAAAATTAATTCTAGTTCCACAACGTTTTCATCTTCACATCCAAATGATACTTCAAAGTTTTGTTTTGAGCTCGACTTTTCAAAGAAAAGGCTAGCTATACTACTCACCTCTGCGTCGGCGTCACACCTTGGTTAAGATTTTTGTACCAAGTCACTTTTGTTCAAAACCATTACAGATATTGCTTTGAAACTTACATCACTTATTCACCATCATTTCCTCCACCAACAGACAAGAGTACATAACTCTGTCAAGGTTTTTGTAAGAATTATGGCCCTTTTTCGACTAAGAATTTTTGGATAAGTTTTTTATACCATCCCACTTTTTTTTCAAAACCATTAGAGATAAAGCTTATACACTTACAATACATATTTACCAACATTACTTCCATCAACTGACAAGAGAACGTAACTCTGTCAAAGTTTTTGTAAGAATTATGGCCCTTTTTCGACTTAAACTTTTTGTAAAGTTTTTCGTACCACACCACTTTTTTTCAGAACCATTAGATATATAGCTTATACACTTACAATACTTATTTACCATATTTACATAAATCAACAGACAAGAGTACATAACTCTGTCAAGGTTTTTGTAAGAATTATGGCCCTTTTTCGATTTAGAATTTTGGAAGTTATTCATACCAAATCAATTTTTTTTATAGAGATATAGCTCAAACACTTATAATTTCTTTTTACCATCATTACCTCAACCAACAGCCAAGAGTGCATAATTCAGTGAAGGTTTTGGTAAGAATTATGACCCTTTAACAAAATATAAAATACTTCGCTTATAAATGTAGTATGATAAGGTACTTGGTTATGTTTTCTGTACCACCGAAAAAAGTTTTGTTTTATTGGCAAGCACAAAAAAGTCGAGCACGCTGTCCTCTGACAGCTCGTGTTTCTACTGATGTGTGCTATATAGACAACAATGAAAATATCATGTAAGGTAAATGGTTTTCACAGAAATATGCTTGATTCTTTGGTAAAATGGTGAATTAAGTAATCAGAGAATCTGTACAACATTTATTTTCTTTAAACACAAACAACAAATCAATTGACGATTTCTAGGCAAAAATATTGAAAATATCTATAAATGAAATTGAGTTCAAAACAATTGTTGGCAATTTCTCTTTTTGCGATAATGTTTTCAAAAGTCTCCCACAAATGCGTCTGCATTTTGGAAAAAGTTATAATGGCTCATTTCATAACATGAAATTTGTATCTACATTTTGTTTCAGACTTTAAATAAAAAGTTGGTCACAGTGTATGTTGCCAAGAGTGATGGAAATTTGTTGAAATATGAGAGCCAAACGATCAAAAAAGGTTCACCAAGACGGCCAACAATGAAACGAATAGATGGATATTCGGACCCCAAATCATGTACATTACGTTCAACAAGTATTTACTGTATGACACTAACCAATAGAAATAGAGACTTGTGGATAAGTCATTCCTCATATATTGATGTTGTGAGTTGTGCTGAATTCAAGGTCATTAGTGATCATAGAATAAACATGGAGGTTTTGAATTCAATTTGCAAAATTCCCAAAATTCTAAACGTTTATGAAATGGTGAGCAATGATACTCAGGTGTTTTGTTTACTCGAAGTGTCGCCGATAGTTTTGGAGTTTGACAATGATGGAAACTGCCTGTGTGTGATACAAATGGCAGAGAGGTCGGTGTTGGAAACAAACGTTTGTACCAGACTCAAGTTGAGTGATTTTGATCACGAAGGCTATCATGGAAGTATTCCAGAAAGCAACAGAACTTCTTGTAATTCTGACAGCTCCAATGATTCCGATGACAAGGAAGAAATGAAGGAAGCATCAAATAGGTTTCAAAGTTCTATGGGTATATGGCAGATGCGCTCAATGCAAGGCAAATCACCCCCAGTCCCACCAAGAGAGAAGATTAATAACAGGACTGGTGTAGGTGTCTCAAAGTTGGATGTACCGCCTCCTGTCCCACCAAGACACTGTAAAAGTAGTCTAGGAGAACTCAGCACATCAATCAATGACAGTGACAATGTTCCTGTTGTTCCACCAAGAAATCCTGATATTACAAATACTGCTCCTAGACCACCAACACCTGGTACTTCCAATGATAATCAAGGATCAAGGACTTTTCCTAGTAGAAGTAAAAATGTCAATATTGGGATTGCAGATAAACCAACCCTTCCTCCAAGAGCGACACGAAATGGGGGACGACCTATGACATTGTATACTGGTGAAAAGGAGAAAGTGCCTTTAAGACCAAAAGCTTCCATGTCTTTACCAAATATGTATCAAAGAACTTCATCCATTTACGATTATTGTATTACTTCTATTCAGTTAGTGGAAGACTCTCTGTGGGTTGGACGTAGCTATGGTGATGTGTGTGTTGTCGACATTAATTCAGACATTAAGTGTATGTCATATGGCCAGGTGGTTGCTTCTATGAAAGACTTGAGTGATAAACATAGAGACACCTTCAATAAAGAAGCAAAGCTTGTAAAGGTTGGCGATCACATGGCAACAGCGTATAACATAGAGACTGATGATATAGAAACATGCTTTGAAATTGCATCATGGGATTGCCATGGAGCAGACTATTTCAGGAAAGTGGATAAATTCTGGACGGATCTGTTGGCATCGGAGAAAGATTTATCCAATCAAGGAGCCGGACAAAATAGTGATACATTATCAGATTTGGACTCTTTGAAATTTTAAGATGCAATGCATGATAAGTGATAACAAAGTTATGCAAAGACTCTTTATGGATCTATGGCCTCTTTCTTTATACTTTTGACACCTTTGAAATACAATGTACAATTTAGAAAACATTGTAGAAAAATGTCTTCTTTCACAACATTTTAAAAGATAATCAAGATTTTACATTAAATGTAGATTCTATGCCACAGATGTTTTCAAAGTAGATAATAATGAAGCCATGACATTAAAAAAAAATCTGTGATATAAATTATTATCATATTTGCCATTTGTTTGAACAAAAGAATGCATATTAATATATCTATAGGTGCTACCTATTTACGAAAAAAAAAACGCAAGATAATTATAAACAAAAATTAAAGAGCATACTTTGGCCATAAAAAAGGATTTATAAGTAATTGACCAGACAATAATAATCTTAATGGCATGTTTCTTGCATTATTAAAACATATTTGGAATTCATATTGCTGTTGTCTATTATTTGAACAGAAAATAATAAAGTAAAGACTTTCAGACAATCAAGGAATACATTTATAATGAACGAGGTTAAAACATGAGGGCCAAGATGATCCTTAATCGATCACCTGCATTATGGCAAAGAAGCAAATAGATCCGCCCTTTTCTGATGCCACCTGGCGACTGCCTTTTTCAACCAGTCAATATGACTGGAACAAATTATGTAAGGGGTCACATTTCTGCTAAACCCTTTCCCTATTAGAGACGGTTTCTGAGGCCTATGCAACAGACGATTTAGGAAAAGATTGTCGCCACAAGAACAATTGCTTCTTATAAGAAAGTTATCCTTTTTGCCACAATGTTTGATAAATAATTATACTTTGAATGAGTGAGTCAATAGCTCATGTATAGGAATTTGGGGTCTTTCCTGTTGATACCACTTCTTTGCGGGAAACGACGTCGCTCCATTGACGTTACGACAAGATGAAGTGTAACGGAAATGACGTCACGTTCTTCTTTGGCTACGATACAGTTAAAATTTAGTTTCGGGCGTAGAAGGCTAATGCTGTCGTTTTTTTGACGAACGGGAAAACATATTTCTTACAGATTTCCATTTATTTTTAACTTTTCATACAAATGTTAATTGCCACATAACACAGCACTTAAATGATCTTAAATATCGATTTAATAAAAAAAATGATTAAAACGACGACAATAATTTTCAATCCGTGTTTTCTGCTCATTTTATACATACCCAAAATACCGATTTAAAAAAAAAAAAAAAAAAAAAATGACAATAATTTTCAATCTGTGTTTTACGTCTGCTTTTTATACATATCCAAAATGGCGGCCCCATGGATTTTTCCAGTTTCATTTCAGAAAGCTTCATGGGTTGTTGAAAAAAAAAAAAAAAAAAAAAAAAAAAAATCTCACACCTGTTACCTATAAGCGAAAAAACCCATTTATGTTTTTTTTTATTAACCTTTACCCACATATGATAAACCGCAGCAAACGATTTTGAACATATTTTGTCAAAAAATAGAAAATCTCTATAATTGAATGGATAACCTATGACTAAAAGTGGAAAAATATTGCGGCAAATGGAGAAATTGCTCGTTTTTGGAGATATTTTAGGTTTTTGCCAACATGTTTCAAAGATGCTGTATGTGGGAAAGGGTTAACAAGTACAAAAAGTTTGCAACATTTTGCCCAAAAATATTGCATGGTGGAGCCAAACACTCTTCAGATGAAATATTCCTAATTCGCTTATTCCATATACGGACACATATTGACACATCTGCACAGTAGACAACTTTTTAAAACATTGTAGAAAAAGGAGCAATTTCATCTTGGGCAATAGTTTAAATCTTTTTGATTATTATACTATCTTTTATAGAAACTTCAATATTGATCTATTTGCATAGATGTTTCCAAAATCGTCTGTCGTCGAGTTAATTTATACATGTAGTACATAAATTATTAGAGTTTATGAGCTAGTAAACAACTGCAAGGCATTTAAGAAAATCGGGAGCCAAGTAAACAAAATCATAAATTACAGTACTATTTTCTAAGAAGTTGTTTATCTTCTTCAAAAGGAGACGAACAGACAGACAGAAATAAATCAGAACAGATCGACCCGAGTATTCTGTTCAGTAAATTCAAAAGATAACCAATCCTGTAACAGGTGAACACATCATTGACAGTTTCTGTTTAGTGAAAGTGTATTTTTAGCTAGACTATTCGAAGAATATAGAGAGCTATTACAGTCACTTGTGCGTCGGCGTTGCAACTTTGTTTTAAGTTTAGCATGCAAGGCTTTTTCTCACAAACCACAGATGCTATTGCTTTGAAACTTCACACACTTATTGGACATCATCAAATGACAAGTCCCAAAACTCTATATCAGATTTTGACACAATTATGCCCCTTTTTGGACTTCGGAATGTTGGTTAAAGTTTTGCATGCAAGGCTTTTTCTCACAAACCACAGATGCTATTGCTTTGAAACTTCACACATTTATTGGACATCATCAAATGACCTTGCAGGACAAGTTCCAAAACTCAATATCAGATTTTGACACAATTATGCCCCTTTTGGTTAAAGTTTAACATGCAAGATACTATCATGGACATATCTCAGAAACCACAAATGATATTGTCTTGAAACTTCATTTATGTCTTCAGGTGTGTCAGACAGTCAAGTTAGATAACTCTTGTATGAATTTAGTACACATTATTGTCCTAACTTCTCTTATCATGGTTAAATATGGTAAACAGTTAAAAGAAACATCACATAGCCTGGTGCATGATCGCAACTTGCAATGAAAGCATATTTATTGAACAGTTGAAAATGGCAATTGCTCTTTTGCTACAATGTTTTAAAAGTTGTTTACATGTTGGAAAGGGTAATGTCGATCAATTTTAGCACTTCTGTTTTCGCCTTCACTTGGTTCTTGAGGAATTCTTTTGAAAATGGTGTAAACTTAACCATTAACCCTTTCCAACATGTCTGCAGCTGTTGCGTCAAAATGTGACTGCAAGTGGGATAGTGGTCATATGTGCAATATTTAAACTATTTCCAAGAAAGGATTTCCTACAAAATGCCGCTTTCTGATGCTTCTCCTTTTACCAGGTTTTCGACGCTTTTCAATATTTAAACTTTCGTTTAAAGAGATGTTGCATATTATTTTGCCTATATGATTTCAAAGTCGTCTGCTGCAGATTTATTGGTTATGGGAATGGGTTACAGCACTTGTTACTGCATCAATACTATTATAATGCATTTACAAACAGTACTGTTATGTATTTACGCTTTGGCAAATCAATAATAACGATAATTATACCCCCCACAAACATGTTTCGGGGGGGTATATAGGAATCACCCTGTCCGTCTGTCTGTCCATATGTCTTGTAAGTGCAACTCCTCCTTAAAGGCTGGATAGATTCTGATGAAACTTTACACAGTTGCAGTACACAACCTGAGGATGTGCATGAAGTAAGATTATCCCGGTCGGAAATATATCTGTCCGTCCGTCAGTCCATATGTCTTGTAAGCCCGGGACAGGGGGTATCCTTTTGTGAGTTCACTCACAGTTCTAGTTTTCCCTAAACTTGTTGTATGTGGGAAAGGGTTTGTTAATCGCACTAATTATGGAATATATTAAATCCTAATGACAATTACGCATTTTGTTTTTAGCTTGACTATTTGGAGAATATGAGAGCTATTCTACTCACTCTGGCATTGGCGTAAGGTTTGGCATGCAAGTACATGTATTTTAACATAGCTCAGTTACTACTAAATGTATTGCATTGAAACTTTCTACATCAATCTGCAAACAATCAAGAAAGATAACTCAAAGATATCCTGCACAATGCATATAATGCAAGTTATGGCCCTTTTTAGCTCGACTATTCGAAGAATATGAGAGCTATACTACTCACCCTGGCGTCGGCGTCGGCGTCGGCGTCGGCGTCCACGTCACACTTTGGTTAAGGTTTTGCATGCAAGTTCTTAAATACTAAATGTATTGCATTGAAACTTTCTACAACCCTACCAAACTATCACACCAATGTAGATTATCAAGTTAGATAACTCTGTCCTGCATTTTATGCAAGTTATGGCCCTTTTTTACTTAGAAATTCTGGTTAAAGTTTTGCGTGCAACTAAAGTAAGAGTCCATATCTCAGTATTTACTTGATGCATTGCATTGAAACTTTCTACAACCCTACCCAACTATCCCACCTGTGTAGATTATCAAGTAAGATAACTCTATCCAGCATTTCATACAAGTTATGGCCCTTTTTTTAATTAGAAATTCTGGTTAAAGTTTTGCGTGCAACTAAATTAAGATTCCATATCTCAGTATTTACTTGATGCATTGCATTGAAACTTTTTACAACCCTACCCAACTATCACACCTGTGTAGATTATCAAGTAAGATAACTCTATCCTGCATTTTATGCAAGTTATGGCCCTTTATTTACTTAGAAATTCTGGTTAAAGTTTTGCGTGCAACTAAATTAAGAGTCCACGTCTCAGTAAATACATGACCTTTCTGTCAGTACCAACATTTTTGACCTTGCGACCTTGACCTTTGACCTAGATGTTGCCATTCTCGAAAAAAACTTTAACCTTGGCCATTACTTTTGAACCATAACAGATACGGCTACCATATTTCACATGTGTATTCCTTGTGACATGACCTTTCTGTCAGTACCAACATTTTTGACCTTGCGACCTTTACCTTTGACCTAGATGTTGCCATACTAAAAAAAAACTTTAACCTTGGCCATTTCTTTTGAACCATAACAGGTATGGCTACCATATTTCACATGTGTATTCCTTGTGACATGACCTTTCTGTCAGTACCAACATTTTTGACCTTGCGACCTTGACCTTTGACCTAGATGTTGCCATTCTCGAAAAAAACTTTAACCTTGGCCATTACTTTTGAACCATAACAGATACGGCTACCATATTTCACATGTGTATTCCTTGTGACATGACCTTTCTGTCAGTACCAACATGTTTCACCTTGCGACCTTGACTTTGACCTAGATGTTGCCATTCTCGAAAAAAACTTTAACCTTGGCCATTACTTTTGAACCATAACAGATACGGCTACCATATTTCACATGTGTATTCCTTGTGACATGACCTTTCTGTCAGTACCAACATTTTTGACCTTGCGACCTTTACCTTTGACCTAGATGTTGCCATTCTCGAAAAAAACTTTAACCTTGGCCATTTCTTTTGAACCATAACAGGTATGGCTACCATATTTCACATGTGTATTCCTTGTGACATGATCTTTCTGTCAGTACCTTGCGACCTTGACCTTGACCTAGATGTTGCCATTCTCGAAAAAAACTTTAACCTTGGCCATTACTTTTGAACCATAACAGGTATGGCTACCATATTTCACATGTCAGTACCAACATTTTTGACCTTGCGACCTTGACCTTTGACCTAGATGTTGCCATTCTCGAAAAAAACTTTAACCTTGGCCATTACTTTTGAACCATAACAGATACGGCTACCATATTTCACATGTGTATTCCTTGTGACATGACCTTTCTGTCAGTACCAACATTTTTGACCTTGCGACCTTTACCTTTGACCTAGATGTTGCCATTCTCAATTTTTTTTTTTTAACCTTCCCCACTTCTTTTGAACAATAACAGGTAATGCTACCATATTTCACATGTGTATACCTTGCGACCTTGACCTTTGACCTAGATGTTGCCATTGGGGGGCATCAGTGTTTCACAAACACATCTTGTTTTACTTAGAAATTATGGTTAAAGGTTTGCGTGAAACTACATTAAGAGTCCATATCTTAGTAACTACTTGATGCATTCCATTGAAAGGTTATACAACCCTTTCTAACCATCACACCTATGAAAATAATCATGTTAAATAACACTATCCTGCATATAATGCAAATTATCACCCACTAAGAAATTGTGGTTAATGTTTTGCATGCAACTACATTAGAGTCCATTATCTCTTAATTAGTAACTTAAATGAGCGGTGGAATAGTCGAGCGCGCTGTCCTCCGACAGCTCTTGTTTACTTAGAAATTCCAGTTTAAATATCTCACTTACTACTTCATGCATTGCATTGAAACTTTATAACTTTATACATCCCTTCCCAACCATCCCACCTAGAGAACGATAACTCTATCCTGCATTTGAATGGAAATTATGGCCCTTTTTCTGTTAGCTCACCTGTCACATAGTGACAAGGTGAGCTTTTGTGATCGCCCTCTGTCCGTCGTCTGTTGTTTGTCCACAATTTCTTGTGAACACGATACAGTCTTCATTTTTTATCCGATGTTTACCAAACTTATTCGAAAAGCCCGATCCGTCCATGCATGATGGGATGATGGCCATTTAAAACTGGCAAATTTGCTATAATTGACCTTGTGAACAAGTTAAAGTCATCATTTAATATGTTAATAGGCAAAGCCTAGGTCGTGTGAAAGCAAGAACAAATTAATTAAGCACTGTCTGTCCCCCAACAAAAAACAAATTAATAGGCAAATTGTAGAAAGTTACAAAAACAGAATTTGAAAAACCTATTGAAAAAAACGAAACTTTATTAGGTCAGGATTGTAACAAGACTGTAAATGTCCAAGGATGTTGATGGAAAACAACACTAGAAGGCATTGAAGAATGTTCTGATTTATTTTTACAAATGCCAGTTATTTGTAAACTAGTAATACATATAATTGGAAACTGACTCTTACCATGGTTGATTGAATGACTTGCGCTTAACATTACTTTCAATGGTACTTCAGTTCACCTAACATTTTCCCCTGGCTTTCTAGAATACTAAAATACTCCACACAACAATCTTCCAAGGCAGATGGCTAACTTTGCATGATCTGGCTGAATGTATAATCTTGAGACAATTTAAGATGAGAACACTATGCATACAGACTGAGAAAACTGTAATTTTTGACAAATATTTTCAAAAGTCCCGTTTATAATGATGTATGTTGGAAAGGGTAAAGTTTAGCACCTTGTCTGATGTAAATTACTTGATTTCTGTGACTAATCCGAATACATTGTCGGAATGGTGTAATAGATCCAAATTGAACATATCCAAAATTAACAATATGTTCCTATTCAACAACATTTTCACTTTGAACACCTATCTCCTTTTCTGTTTTTTAGCTCTACTGGCCAAAGGCCAGAAGGGCTTATGTCGTGGCGATTTGTCCGTCGTGTGTGCGTCCGTCCGTAAACAATTTCTTGTTAACACGATACAGTCTTCACTTTTAATTGTATCTCAACCAAACTTATACAGTAGTTAGATATCCATGAGAGCTCGTTTCCTTTTGAAAACCAGCCAGATCCGCCCATGCATGACTGGATTATGGCCCTTGAAATGATCAAAATTGCTATAAAAGAGCTTGTTAACACGATACAGTCTTCACTTTTGATTGTATCTCAACCAAACTTATACAGTAGTTAGATATCTATGAGAGCTCGGTTCCTTTCGAAAACCAGTCACAGATCCGCCCATGCATGACTGGATTATGGCCCTTGAAATGGTTAAAATTGCTATAAAAGAGCTTGTTAACACGATACAGTCTTCACTTTTGATTGTATCTCAACCAAACTTATACAGTAGTTAGATATCCATGAGAGCTTGATTCCTTTCGAAAACAAGCCAGATCCGCCTCATGCATGACTGAATTATGGCCCTTGAAATTGTCAAAATTGCTATAATATGGCTTGTTAACATGATACAGTCCTTATTTTTGATTGTATCTCAATCAAACTTATACAGTAGTTAGATATCCATGAGAGTTTGGTTCATTTCTAAAAAATGGCCAGATCTACCCATGCATGGCTGGATTATGGCCCTTGAAATTGTCAAAATTGCTATAATACAGCTTGTGAACACAATAGAGCTTCCATTTACTATTTGATCTTCACCAAACTTAGACGGTATTTGAATATTGATGACATATTGGTTCCTTTTGAAACAAGCCAGATCAATGCCAGTAGAGCATAGGTCCTCATGGGCCTCTTGTTAATTTGTAAAACATGAAACAGCATCTGAGTATGTGTTAATAAGTACCAGACTTAGTGTCAACAACAGTTACTGATTATATATACATGTATCTGAAATATGTTGTTTGAAAAAAAAATGGATAATGAAAGATCTGATCAATATATTCAATATACATTTTATTGCATAAAACAATAAACAGTATGTTTATAGCAAATAAAGAAATTATAAAAAGTACAAACAGAGAAATGGATTTTCCAGAAGAATTTGCAATAATTTAACATTGTTAGTGATCATGTTAAAATTGCTCTATTATAAAAATATGATGTATAAATTTCGTTAAAACTTTGATATTAGAACGGTTATCAAAGCTGGATCAAACCTTGAACATGTACAGATTCTCAGAGTTATCAATGTTGATAACCATTCCTCTTTTTAATTGTTATTGCTCAATTATAAAAGCTTTTGAAAAGGGTACAGGGAGTAAACTATTTTCACTAGAAGCCTGGATAAAAATGTAATAAGTGTTTAAGTAAGACAACTCCCCACAACATAATTGTTTCATGATGTATACATTGTTAAGTTTAGTTGCTTCTTTCAAAACATGTACCTGCTGAGATTTGATCTTAGAACTCTTGTTAGACCAGGTGTTTTAGCATTAAACTACAGTATAGGTTTTTATTTTGAGCAGCAGTTCATGAAAATATGTGTAATTTTATTACCAGTAAAGTATAAGAATTTTTTTGTTACAATGAATGTATACCATTTTAAATTTTACCATTTCTATTGTATAGATTATACAATTTCACACAGAAAAATGGATTTCACAATAAATTACATTGAAAACAGATACATTTCTGTGGTATTTCAGTTATATCAGAGGACAGAACACTTTATGTGAGGTCACTGGGTGACTAATATAACTGACATTAATTATGAACTGCCTTATAGCCTTTTTCTGTTGAAAAACAGATTAAGTTTTCTTTATTTTTCAACCAAAATGTTTATACAAATTTATTTGAATAAAAAGTATTTTGAGTGTTTGTTGGATTTAAAAAGAGATTGATCCTCTTTATCTACATATTTCAATGCTCAGTTTGTTTTTACCTTATTTGAGTTTGATATAGTTAGTGTACATTGCCCTGTTTCATAGACGGACCTAAATAATTAATCGGTGACCGTAAAAGGCTTTTATTTTGCATTTGCTCTTCAATTTGAAGAGTTCTATGACATCATTGGTTGTTGTGCTCCCAAGTATGAAAATAGTGCTGTCAATAGATGTTGAATCTTTTTTAAATGTTGTTTGAATACATACATGCAGAGTATTTAAAATAACCTAGTGAAAATAATGTTTAAATTCTTAGTACCAAGTTTGTCCAATCTGATCAATAAACACATTTTGGATAAAACAAAACAAAATGAAACTACTAGAAATTCAGCCTGTTGAAAGAAAAGTAATGTGTTTTACTGATAGCCCCCATATGACATCATTTCTTTTAAACAATCATGACTCATTTGAGTTTGATCAATAAACACATTTTGGTTAAAAAAAAAGATGAATCTACTAGAAATGCAGCCTGTTGAAAGACAAGTAATGTGTTTTACTGATAGTCCACATATATATGACATCATTTCTTTAAAACAATGGACTCATTTGAGTTTGATCAATAAACACATTTTGGATAATAAAAAAGATAAATCTACTAGAAATTCAGCATGTTGAAAGAAAAGTAATGTGTTTTATTGATAGCCCACATATGACATCATTCCTTTAAAACAATTGGCTCATTTGAGTTTAATCAATAAACAAATTTTGGATAAAAAAAAAGATGAAACTACTAGAAATTCAGCCTATTGAAAGAAAAGTTATGTGATTTACTGATAGTCCACATATAACATCATTTCTTTAAAACAATAGACTCATTTGAAGGCATGAAAGTGTTTTCCTCTCTTTCAGGTTGGAGGATATATGGCTTAAGATATTTACTATGTATACCCCAAAACCAGGGTGAACTGATTCTGGTCATACTTTGATGATTTGACAAAGACTAGGTCATAGACATAAACTGTTAAACTGTACAATGTAAACAAATAATGTAAATTGAAGGCAAATAATTTGAAATTGACTGTTTTGTTTGTTTGCTACATTTACTGCAATAAATAGATAAACGTCTTAAAGTCAATACAACTAGACAGTCGAAGATATTTTCTTGAGTGGAGTCAACATTTGACAAGACGGCTTCGGCTTCAAATGACAGATACAGACAAAAACGATACACACCATGTGACGTCACGCGATGTGACGAAAGCATCGTGGAACGTTCCCAACAGATTCTAAACAAATAATTTAGAAATGAAGTTATATTTTTAAGCAAATTATTGATATAATAAATAGCTTACCTTGAAATGAAGCTATGCCGATACAGAAACAGCATTGTTCGTCCTTTTCAGTTAAAATAATATCCGAGACCAGTGTAGTTTAAACTTATTTATTTTAAATCGATTGCGAAACAAGCTTTAAGCTTATATTAATCACGCTCGATGTCTGCTTCCTGGATACTTAACCAGTACTCGCGCCGATTGTGTGGAAAAATCCCAAAGTCAGGACCCGCTCATCACGGGACTCGAACCAGGGACCTTTGATGTGAGAGGCCGACGCTCTACCTCTGCACCACTGTCTTCCACAAAGACGAGACCAGTGTAACGAACGATAACTTCCGTTGAAATATTTACAATCATGTTCAAGTGTTTATTGCTTCTCTATATCGCAAAGATATAAAATCCATGAGATAATGATGACAGGTACAAAAGAATAGTCGACTTAGCCTTCATAAAGTCCTTCCAGTGAATGAAATCCATTTGTGACGAGTCAAACTATCTTTTCCTACCATTCCTGTCGTTTTCCTTTTGTAATTTATTTATTACTTGCCTTACAATGACGTTACTTTTCGTTGCAATGACGTCACATTTGGATGTGTTTACTTCCGGTTGAGAAAATATTATTTTAAAAATAGAAAACGAGTGCAATTACACGCAAATTATCACATATCAGATTCCTTGTTTTCATTCCTTTATCGAGAAGGAATTTAATTTAATTTTTCTCTCTAGTTCTAAGTATTTTTAGATTTGTCAAAACATACGAATATCGTGTTTGTGGGTTTTACCGGTTACGAAATGAATAGGTTACGATAATTTGTCCGTCCAGTAAGACCGGAAGCAAAATGGCCGAAAAAAAGTGCTATGGGGTTGAGATTTGATATGTGAAAAACAGTAAGATTGTACTGAATTCTCGTTGTTTTGATCTCGTATGATGTGTTCGTACGTGTAACCTATAGGCGTGCTTCGCTCGAGCCTTCGGCTCGAGCTTTCACACGTATTATTTGATGTTTACCAAACTTATACAGTAGCTAGGTATACATGAGAGCTCGATTCCTTTAAAAACCCAGCCAGATCCATACATGCATGACAGGATTATGGCCCTTTAAAATTGGCAAAATTGCTATAAATGACCTTGTGAACAAGTTAGTCATCATTTATTATCCGATGTTTACCAAACTTATTCAGTAGCTAGATATCCATGAGAGCTCAGTTACTTTCGAAAACCGAATCCGTCCATGCATGACTGGATTATGGCCCTTTAGAATTGGCAAATTTGTTATAATTCACTTTGTGAACACGATAAAAACTTAATTTATTTGTCACATGTTCTTGACATTGGTAATATTGACACATTGTTGGATGATGCAGATATTGAAAACTAGAAATTCTACCTTTACATCCGCTTCTGGAGAAGGTCAACGACCTCTCAATATGGCTAAAGTGAAAAAAAAATTAAGGGGAGCATGGCCCTCTTGTTAGAAACTCTGGTTACGGTTTCGCGTGCAACTACATTAAGAGTCTTTATCTCGTGTGAATAAGTAAGTAAGATAACTCTTTCCTGCATATAACGCAAGTTATGGCCCTTTTTATACGCCCGTTTTGAAAAAACAATGTATTATAGTTTTACCTGCGGCGTACAGGCGTCGGGCGGCGTCTAGTATGTTTTCAGCTCAATTACTTTAGAAGCCTTTGTCCAATCATCACCAAATTTGGTCAGAATGTGTATTGGCATAATATCTCGGACAAGTTTGAAAACTAGCCATATCGCTTTAGTCAATCAAGAGTTATCACCCTTTAATTATAGAAATTACCTAAAATTGGTCTTGTCAGCTCAATAACTTTAGAAGCCTTTATCCAATCATCACCAAATTTTGTCAGAATCTGTATTGGAGTAATATCTCGGACAAGTTTGATAACTAGCCATATTGCTGTAGTCGATAAAGAGTTATTGCGCTTTAATTATAGAAATTACCTAAAATTGGTCTATATAACTCTATATCAGCTATATAACTTGTGAAGCCTTTATCCGATCATCACCAAATTTAGACAATATGATGATGAGCAAAATATCTTGGTCAGGTTCGATAACTTACCACGTTATCTTAGTCACTAGACACTAATGTCACTTGAAATGGCCAAAACTGTACTAACAGTTTCTGCACTCTAAGTTTGGTTGACGAACAACCAATTATCACTATACTTGGTATCACAAAAACAGGACGGGTGTATTTTGTGACATTTGGCCCTCTTGTTTGAAAATAATTTTGAACACAATTTAATGTTCCTTGTTCCATTGTACAAATTATTCCGATCAGTTGAAAGACATGGCAGCCAGGTGTGGGTGGGTCTTGATTTCCTTATATGTATATATAGTGAAATCTTTTAAAATCTTCTTGTCAAAAGAATAGGCCTGATTTAAAAATAATTTGGCACAAGTGTTTCTTGGGTGACCCTATACCAAGACTGTTGAATAACATTGCCACCAGGGGCCATTGCTTTTTTTCCTTGTATGCATTGAGTAAGAATATTGAAAACTCTATGAGTTATATTAAATCAGGTGAGCGATCCAGGGGTATCATTTCCATCTTGTTTTAAAAAAAATATACCATCTCAAAAACTTGAAGTATGATTTTGATATAAAATATTTAAACATAAAATGCTCATTGTGGGATAATTTTCCTTTTACCACAATTTTCAAATTTTTCTTCTGCTGCAAAGGCTTCAGAAGTTGTCAGGTTGAGGGGAAAGGCTTATAAGCAGACGACTTTGAAAACATCGAGGCAAAATAATACAAAATCTATATGCAAAAGAGCATCTCTAATGATACAAACACCCTTACCGTGTTGTTTTGTGCAGATGAATAAAAGTCACATTGACCTTTGACCTATGTTGGACAGTAAAAGCGAACAATGAATACAATGTGACGGAATTCCGTACACAAATGAAAGCACTAGAGCAATGACGTTGTTTCAAAGACATATTATGAGCACTGTGACCGTACTAGCTCTGTTGACAATGAACCTGTGTATGAAATATGAAGTTATTCTGTCCACAAATGAAAGGATAAGAGTGATAGCGTCCTTTCATACAGATATATTAAAGTCACTTTGACTGTGAACATGGACCCGAGTCAAGATTTGAAAATTAGTCGAAGCCCTCTTGACACTGTACCTGTGTATGTACATGTAATATGAAAATTGCATCCACAAAAAAAATGCCAGAGCAGCGAAATAATAGAATGTATTATTATAGATGTATTAGTCAGTGTGACCGATACCTTTGTCCTTAGTTGTAAATGCGCAAACCCGTCCAAGCTCTATTGACACTTAACCGAAATATGAAGGTAACCTCCACATATGACACTCAGACAGTGCTTCATACAGAAGTATTATAGTCACTGTGACAGTGACCTCAGTCAGTCATCTCTTACAAGAGGCGATGCTTGTGAACATAAAAGTTATGTTTCAAAATAATTGGATAAGAAATGAAGTAGCTAGACGGATGACATCATTGGGACACTAATATAGTCACTGCGACCTTGTCCTTTGTCATCGATCCGGGAACTATTACCAAAATCAATGCTTGTGGACATATGTGCTTAGTTTCATAACAATCAAGAGACGTCTTTGGGACACATTCATCCAGGTGGATCCCTTTATCCCCTCACAAAGATTATTTTTTTGGAAAAACTTAAAAATATTGAGGCGCAATGTTTTCAAAAGCCTTCTTTCTGTTGCAGACACGTCAGAATGCCGTTGCATGTTGAATAGTTAAAAAATCTTGAGAAAAAGAGAATACTACTACACCTTAATTGTTTGGTTGTTTTATCAGGGATTTATGCCATTTTCAAATAATTATAGACATATTACAATAACAGTGCACTTATCCATAAACATTTATGCAGGGGTGACTAACCTGTACTAATCCAGGGAATGTGCCTGGTCCATGACTTCATCATGACTAATGTGGGCAGGGAATGTGCCAATCTCATTTAAATCGGACCAAAATACTTCGCTGTACGTATATTGGATCTGACC
The DNA here is from genome assembly GCA_031761405.1 of Serripes groenlandicus. Taxonomy (NCBI): domain Eukaryota; kingdom Metazoa; phylum Mollusca; class Bivalvia; order Cardiida; family Cardiidae; genus Serripes; species Serripes groenlandicus. Next base: position 105,263,704 of record JASEVX010000002.1, read on the forward strand.
ACCCCTCATAAAGGGTCGTCTCGAATTGACCGAAAACACTTGAATATTTATGAGCACGTGCTCGGTGTCTTTGTCCAATGTAATTGCACGATACAACAAACGCCCGTGCTATACAATCAGAGCACTCAACACTTATCACTTATTTATATGGGTTATCTAACCTGTTTACAACGAAAGATTTGGTAAGCGACAATTTGATTGACTGACGCGAAGGTCAATCTGAGACGACCTGTATTGGGCAATCATTAAGATCTATATACGAGCTAGCGAAGTTTAGGTCTGGTTTTAATGAGATTGAGATTGCATCCGAGATGTTTTCAAAGTCGACTGCTGCAGATGTATTGTATGCAGGATGCAAATTCAATAGTAAATCATTTACCGCATAAGATGAATCTGAATCTGAAATAACACGAGACAGAGCGCTCGACTTTTTTATTGCTTCACAATAAAACAAAACAAAAATCCTTGACAAGAGTTTCATTTCGTGGTCAGGTAAGCAAATACAAGATGCCAAAGAGGACCAGTCTAGCTCCACTGCCACAGAGAGAAAATCCACACCCTATGTTGTCTGTCTTTTGTCAAGTTAATATGAGTTTTTCCTTTATATCTCTGTGTAAAATAGGTGACCCCCAGGACGGGGCATAACTTGAACAATCTTGGTAGAGGACAATGCTACTCACCAAATATCTAAGCATAGGCCTTTCGGTTTCAGACAAGAAGATTTCCAAAGTTTGTCCCTATATATCTCTTTGTAAAACGGTTGACCCCAAGGGTGTGGCCTATTTGGACCCCAGGAGCATAATTTGAACAATCTTTGTAAAGGACCACTAGACAATGCTACACATTACATATCTAAGCTCTAGGCCTTTCAGGTTTAGACAAGAAGATTTTCAAAGTTTTTCCCTATATATCTCTATGTTAAACAGGTGACCCCAGGGCGGGGCCATGTTTGACCCAAGGTTCAAAATTTCAGCCATCTTTGTAGAGGACCACTAGACAATGTTACACACCAAATCTCTTAGCTCTAGGCTTTAAGTTTCAGATATAGATTTTCAAAGTTTTTCCCTATATATCTCTATTTAAAACAGGAGACCCCTTGGGAAGGGCAAATTTTGACCCCAGGGGCATAATTTGAACAATCTTTGTAGAGGACCACTAGACAATGCTACATACAACATATATAAGCATTAGGCCTTTTGATTAATTGATTGATTGGGGTTTAACGCTGTTTTCAACAATTTTTCAGACATCAAGGCAGCCAGTTCACCTACTCATGTTTCTTGGCTTTCTCACATGAGTACTTCATACAACATTCTTTCCAAGCAACTGGCTGCTTTTCCACATAGGCTCTAGGCCTTTCGATTTTAGACAAGAAGATTTTCAAAGTTTGTCTCTATATATTACTAAAACATGTGACCCCTAGGGTGGGGGTCAATTTTGACCCAAGGGGCATACTTTGAACAATCTTTGTAGAGGACCACAAGATTATGCTACACAACAAATATCGAAGCTCTAGGCCTTTAGGATTCAGACATGAAGATTTTCAAAGTTTTACAAAAAAAAGAAAGCTGATCACCCAAGGATCATTCCTACCAAGTTTAGTCAAAATCCATACAATGGTTTAGGACAAAAGTCAATCCTAATTCCTCACCTTGAGCACTTCGTACACAGGTGAGCTAGAAACACAAAAACAAATGTTTATAGAATAAAATAATTCAATTTCAAATACAGAAGCACACAATTCAAAGTTTCTTTGTTTTTTTAAGTTTAAGATTTTGCTTTATTGTCAATTTCTTTAATCTCGCCCAGTATTTAGGATCATCTTGGCTCATTTCCTTGAACGGTGTGGCCTCTCTGTTCAGTTTTAAATCCCACAGCCATTTTGGATGATCCTCATCTGCTCCCAGGACTGGATCCTTCCCTTCCACCAAGTAGTTACCGCCGACGAGCCGTGAACACAACATATGTGGGTCAGTCTCAACCTCGATTTCGCCTTTCTTTGTGTTGCCGCCTCCCTCTACAAAAGAAAAGAAACAGAGCTTCACTGACTGCGTGAACTGTGTGTTATTAAATCCTTTTTTTTTTTTTTTATCTCAGGACCCTATGTTGAGGTACTTAATCCTTTCCCTCATATGACAATTCTGCAGCAGACGAATTTAAACATATTTTGTCAAAGATTAGAAAATCTCTATAATTGAATGGATAACCTATGACTATAAGTGGAAAACATTGTGGCAAAAGAAGAAATTGCTCGTTTTGAACAATTTCTTCTTTTGTCACAATGTTTTCAAAAAGCTGTCTGCTGCAGAGGCCTCAGAAAGCGTCTGTATGTGGGAAAGGGTTAAAAGAATCGTCTCATTGAGGTTCTTTTGAGAACTTACTACATTTTGTACATAGGTTTAATATTGTATGAAAAAGACCAGTTTTCTCCTCATTATACAGTGATATAATCTCATACACATATTTCAAGAAGCCTTTCACTTATTACCCATTCCCCAATTATACTGATTACTTCTGACACTATTTAAGCAAAGGATCATATTTGGATATATGGTTTTAACTGAGGTTTGTTTACCCAGTTTTCAACATAATTTCAGCCATATCACACTACATTTACCCATGACCAACCTGTAGTGGGCTAGGGAATATCAATATGTCAAGTAAATGTCCACCTAATGAGGGACTCGACCCCTATTAGTATTACACTAGCATTTGCTCTAAGTTCTAACCAACTAACCTTACATGTTAATCATGTTTTGACACCACATCTAGACACTACACTCCTCCCTCAGAACCGTTGGTTGATTGATTGGGGTTTAACGCCGTTTTTAACAATTTCTCAGTTATATCACGGCGGCCAGTTCACCTACTCATGCATTTCCTGGTTTTCTCACACCAGTACTCCACACAACAATCTTCCCAAGCAACTGGCTGCTTTTCCACATAGACTTAGCCCATTGGTGGAAGAGGAATGACGCATGTCGCATTGGGAGCAAGGCATCAACATGAGCAAACTAAACTGTACTTTTCAGTTTATTTCTGATACAAATGAAGTTACACAATAGGGGGGAAATGTCCAACTGATGAGGTACTCAAAGCCATGACCACCATATAGTCCATTTGGCGCCCCTATGTGTTCTATACATCAACCTAGAAATGTTGTTTCCTATGAAGTTTTTTGATTGATTTGTACTCTTATGGGGTTCTCCAATAAATTCAGCTTAGTTGCCAAAATGGCAAGTTTGGGCAAATCCGGTAATTTGCATAAACCCAAGATGGCCGCCAGATGCCGTCTTGAAAATTGAACTTTAGAAGTAGTTGCTATAGATCGATGTAAAATACGTCTATTTAGGTTTTTTTTAGTATGAGGAATCTATTTCTGATGTTAGTTTGTCAAGTTAAGGTCAAGGTGACGTCAAATTCAAGATGGCCACCAGACGCCATTTTGAATTTCAAACTTTTTACTACTTTTTTTAAAATGATGTTTTGTAATTTCATTGGATTTGAAGGGAAGCAGAATCAGAATTACGTTGTTATTTTATGGCCGGGATCAGCTGCGTATCTAAGCATTTCACACATATGTACTTAGAAAAAACATACTGTGCTTTAGAATTCTTTCAAAGATAAAAACTGACGTCACATTCTTTCATATGCATAAGTACGTCAGTTATGTTAAGAAAGAAAAAAAATATGTATCTTGCTCTGAAGTTTTTTAAGTTTTATTAATTTAATTTCGCTCCCACTCATCATCTGAATCATTAAAATCAAAAATATCGACAACATCATCTTCTATGTCTTGCTGCAAAACATCCTCAAAATCCTCTGTCTGTATATCCTCCATCTCAGTGCCTTCCTCCTCTCCAGTCTGAGCAACTTGTCGATTAGTGTACGGACTGCAGCAGTCCTCTCCGCCTGAGCAGTTACAGTATGAAGTACATGAAAGATGCTGTTTGTGACATAACAGTTAACACTAGATTGGCATCCTAACCAACCGAGCCTTGCCTAAGAGCACCCTGGCATGTCAGCAAGCAGGATTTTAACCCTTTTCCACATACAACAAATCTGCAGAAGACGACTTTGAAAGAATTACTAACGATTCGCCACAGTTAAATAACATTTCACCACATTTGTATACATGTAATGATTCACCATTTTTTTTTTTTTTTTTTTCGGTTATGATGATAATGATTATAATTGTTATTAATAATAGATGTATTGCATTCTTAAATTCACAGCCACATGTAAAGTGATCAAAAATAAAATAAAACAAAGAGGTTTACAGAAAACAATTAAACAATAGGAATTATCTTTACTAATATTTTTTTAAATCATCAAAATTACAAAAGTTGATAATAAATCACGAATTCACACTCGTACAAAAATAAAATAACATTATATTTTCGAAAATAATTCAAATCAAGTATTTCATATTCTTGTTATATATATGTAAAACAATTCGAGAAGAATGAGTAGTAAAAAACATATATTTTTTTTAAATTTGATTTTTTTTTCCCGCCAATATTCATCTTTTAAAAAGTGACAAATAACAGTTACACAATTTCACAAGAGTTGTCGAAGGACAGCTTGCTCGACTTGTTTGTGCTTGCCAATAAAACAAAACTCTTTTGGGTGATAGATAAAACATAACCAAGTACTTTATCATATTATTTATAAGCAAAGTACTTAATAAAAAAACGAAAAAGAGTCATAATTCTTACAAAAACCTTTACTGAATTATGCACTTTTGGCTGTTGGTGGAGGTAATGATGGTAAAAAGATTTTTGTGAGTGTTTAAGCTATATCTCTAATTGTTTTGAAAAAAATTGATTTGGTATAAATAACTTAACCAAAATTATAAATCGAAAAATAGCCATAATTCATATAAAACTTGACAGAGTTATGTACCCTTGTCTGTTGATGGAGGTAATGATGATAAATAAGTACTGTAAGTTTATAAGCTTAATCACTAATGCTTCTGAAAAAAAGTGGGGTGGTATGAATAACTTAACCAAAATTCTAAGGTAAAAATGGCCATAATTCTTACAAAAACATTGACAGAGTTATGTACTCTTGTCTGTTGCTGGAGGTAATATGCTGAAAAAGTGTTGTGAGTTTAAAAGCAATACATGTATCTGTAAAGGTTTTGAACAAAAGTAATTTGGTACAAAAAACTTAACCAAAATTCTAAGTCGAAAAAGGGCCATAATTCTTGACAGAGTTATGTACTCTTGTCTGTTGATGGAGGTAATGATGGTGAACACGTGTTGTAAGTTTCGAAGCCATATCTGTAATGGTTTTGAAAAAAAGTGAATTGGTACAAAAAAATAACTAAAATTCTTAGTAAAAAAAGGGCCATAATTCTAACAAAAGCCTCGACAGAGTTATGTACTCTTGCCTGTTGATGGAGGTAATGATGATGAATAAGTGTTGTAAGTTTCGAAGCAATATCTGTAATGGTTTTGACAAAAATGGAAATTGGTACAAAAACCTTAACCAAGGTGTGACACCAACGCCAACGGCGACGCTGATGCCGACGCCGACGCCGGGGCGAGTAGTATAGCTAGGCTTTTCTTCGAAAAAAATCGAGCTAAAAATGAGTCCACAATTAAACTTTAAAGGACCAATAAACAATGAAAGTTCCTCTTAATTAGCCAAACAAATTTAATTTAAAACGAATCACCTTTAATTAAAAGTTTCTTTTGTAACCAAACAAATTGATTGTTAGAAGATATGCTGCGTTGTTTCATATATAATTTACAAGTCGATGTCCATAATTAATGTCCTTTTTATAACAGTATCATCTATTTATTCAATCTTTGTTTTGAAGTGACTTTACTAGTGACTACTACTCAAATCTAATTATAATGTAATATCTGTTGTAATACCAAACCTGTTGTGAGCCATTATACAAGTTAGTGTGGCCGGGGAATCATTATTATAATAGGCAAAACATTATGTGGCGAGTCATTATTGTAGAGAATCATGGTATTACCCTTTGAAAACATATGGTTAAAGGAATACGCTCGGCTGAAAAAAAACTCGCTTTGAAATGAAAAATATTGACTTAATGAACATTTATTTACAATGCATTTCATTAACATACAACTAATAATGAAGATATTACTATTTAAAGATGACTATTTGTGCTGATCGGTGCGCAGCATGACCGCGCCCATTGTTTATATATCGCAATGTCTCGAGACTTTCTGAAAAGAATCGTGACGTCATTTACCCACTATGTCCCAAACAAAACATACAAGGGTTAATTGTCCAAACTGTCCATTATGTTTTATTTGCACCCCATTCCGTTTTATTTCAATTGTTGTGTTTGCTTTTTAATTGTGAATCACACTGTAAGTTTCTTGGGAAGATTCATGACCAAAAAAATACCACACAAATATTCAATTTGATCTTATTATAAAATTAACACTGAAACTATCCAAATGCGGAATTTGTTATGACGCGGTTCATATGAGTAAAATCATCACGCGCTATGACGTTAGCATTTCCCATAGGCTCTCCCAAAATTCGGTGTTAAAATCTGTGACCTTTTGTGTTTCTGAAATTGGACGATTTTATTTGGATTATAAGGGATTTTTATGCAGGTTTGTGAGAAATTATTTTACAATACATTCTTTAACAAACAAATAAATCTTTTGAAAGTTTGGTCAAATATAAAAAAATGAATTTACCCTTTTATTGAACACGTCGACCATTTTCTTGTTGAAGACGCGTTTGTAGCAGACAACTTTTGAAAAACATCGTGAATAAAGGAGACATTGCTCAAAATTAGCAGTTTCCCCTCGTACCGTAATGTTTTCAACATTACAATTATGTTTTCAAATGTTTGCAATGATTATACTTTATAGAATTTCCTAATTTCTAATGTATTTTACATATGCCAAGGTCATGTTTTTGTTTACCTTCCATCGCCTTTTTTTACCTGATAAATTCAATTAACGGCAATTACGTTCTCAAACATCTCTATTATCTTATTCAATAAATTAACGGCAATTACGTTCTCAAACTTCTCAAATAATCTAATTACGGAAGTTACAATAAACATTCAAAGCAAACTGTAATCAATTATAACACGGATAAATTTACCGCCCGCCCCACTATGATGAATTAATAATCTAAAACAAACATACATGTTTACAATATTTACACCATTAAACTTCAAAAAGTGGTCCTTCCTCATAATCGGCCTTTTTGTACCAGACATTTTGGGAAATTGGCCTTTCTTTCTGGATCTATAATCGGCCTTTTTGGACTGGCCTTTTACGCATTCGGCCAATTTTGACCTATTCCTAAGATAAGATAGCGATCTGAAAATTTAGTAATCCATACGGTGCTAATCGGAAGTGGGTAACTTACGTCACAAGCAAAGATGGCGGCGCCCATAGGCGATCGATACCGACGTGAAAACACAAACTTTAAAAGCATATATCTTGGTAGTGCAAGCATGTAAAAAAAAGTAATTACATCAAAATTATACATTACTGTAGTGCTGTTTAGTCATATAGTTTAAATTTCAGCCGAGCGTATTCCTTTAAGTTGAAAAGGAAGAAATAACTCATTATCAGCAATTTCTACTTTTATAGCAATGTTTTGAAAATGTGTCTGAGGTATCAGAAAGTGAACGTATTTTGATTTTCAAACATAACATTTATAACTAGGCTAGTTAATTAATCAGTAACGGGCTTTAAATTGAATATTTATCCGCATACTAAAACATTCGAATTGGTGTATAATATCATGACTTTAACAAATCAAAGTACTGATAGTACTGAAGGTAGAATTACGATCGGTTTTTTTAATAAACTTTTAATCAAAATGTGTGTCTCAACGTTGTCTTCAGCAGTTTGACAGAAACAAAGCCTAAATCTGATATTGTGTCAATGTGTTATTTGTCAACTCTGTCCCATAAGTTTTTCCTGTGATTTGATACTGCTAACTCTCATAAAAAAAGCACGGAAAGGGACAACTATACTTTCTCAACTTTGATTAAATATATTTTCTATTAAATTGTAAAAAATCTTTTCTTGTTTTTTGAAAGTTTTGTCATTATTATTTAAGACGGACATTATATACTAGAATAGCCAACTGACTATCATTTTAAAAAGGTGTTTCTTATTTAAACCTTTCCCATCTGCATACGTATTTTTGAAAACATTGATGCAGAAGAAGAAATTGCTCATAACAAGCAATTTCTCCTCTTGCAACAATGTTTTCAACTATATTCAATGATTTAGACTTCCAATTAATGTGATTTTCTGTATCTTTGCTCAGATTTTGTTTTTTTTAATTCTTCTGCTGCAGAGTTTATATATTGTGGGTATGGGTTGTGATTTGTTAAACTGGCAAGCAGGATTGGGAATTGAGTGTTGCACCACTCGCCTGCCTGTGCATGCTTAACTTAACTTTTTAATAATCTTTCCATCACCAACTCAGTCAACTTTATGAACGAAATAATCGCGTCAAAATCTTGAATCGCGTCAAAATAATAACGAACAAACTGTGAAAATCAAATGTTGAACTGTGTAATACAAATTTAGAATAAAAGGATGAATCAGTTATGTTGTAACAACCAATATCCGCGGGTCATTTACCTGATTTTGGCCGAAAGAAATGATCGATTTTTCTCTTCTTCATTCTTGCAAGATTTCGTTCTGCCTATAATAATCAAAGTATTCTAAACGCTTTATAAACAAGTGTTTAGAACATTGACTCGCAATCGTTTTTGCAAGTCGTCGTAATTTAAAGGGCTCAAATGATTTGATGAAATCTCTTTCTTAGTAGAAGTCGGAAATTTAGACGCGGACCTTGTCGAAAGCACCTATCCAAAATGCAAAAATCATCGTTAATCGTCAAATTTGTCAAAAAGAAACGGCAATGATTCGTCGGGTCCTTATCGAAAACCCTGAACATTTATTTTATTAAACCATGCAATATGAAAATAGTCTCGATTGTACTCATGTTTTTGCGGAAACCTGCTTGTGGTATAATTACCTATTGAAAACGAATGCATAACTAAAACGACTTCGATGGGCTTCGTTACTAGAAACAGGGTGACTATAATATAGTCACCCTGCTAGAAACGAGCACCTGTTGCCTCTATGTGCAACTACACGGATGCACTTGAAAGAGAAAGAAAAGACTTAGCAATGCATACTATCATTATGAATAAGGACATGAACGAATGTGTATGAACTAGCGCCTAGAATTTCGTACTAGCCCGATCCTTCATTCCACTCGCTAATAATAGCGGGCGAGTAGATGTTTACATCTCTGCCGAGAGGGAAGAAAGGATTACACTTTACAAAGTGTAATCGCGCGGTGCAGTGCTATATTGGCGTAGTGATATCTAAATAATAGTGTACACTTAAATATGATATTTACACATTAAGAGACTTTGTAATTTTATTTGGATACCTAGAATAAGTGGAAGTTAATTTACTTATTTTACTTTTGCATATGTTTGCATTCGTAATTCAGTCTGATTTGTTTGCTCTATTTTTGTATGTGTTCTGGGGCATTTACATCACGTGACTTCAAAATTCAACATGAATGGTTTCGTTTGCGCATGCGCGCAACTCTACAAAAAATCGATTTGTTTAGATAATAGCACTGTTTTAAATGAAACCTCACCCTTCTTCGCGAAGTTTACAGACTGGATCTTCACATAACATGATAATAGAAGTTGACGTGTGTAAACAATACGTGTTTCATTGTTGTCAAAAGCTGAATTTCGCTGACAGTCAGACATTTAAAATGTCTACGTTGCTAACAAATAGAACATGTGGTTTTATTTTCAAATTTACTCTCATTTACATTTCCCCCAATGTTATCAACTGGCCCTTTATATCCTACACTGCCCTGTTTCGGTGACTGACCTAGATGGGTGACCCATTTATAGTGCATATGCTATACAATGTTATTTTGCCCCTTTCTTTCACTGAAATCTCATTGAAATCTCAACAAAATTTCAAAGTTATATAAATTTGCCCCTTATTTTGGTGAGATTTCACTGAAATTTTGGTGAGATTACACTGAAATTTTACTGAGATTTCACTGAAAAAAGGGGGCAAAATAACATTGAAATTTTGATGAGATTTCACTGAAATATCTGAAATTTCAGTGAAAGAAAGGGGCAAAATAACAGTGACCAAAATTGTTACTGTTATTTAGCTCCTTTCTTTTACTGAAATCTCGCCAAAATATCAGTGAAATCTCACTGTTATTTTGCCCCTTTCTTTCACTGAAATCTCACCAATATTTCACTGAAATCTCGCCAAAATTTCACTGAAATCTCACCAAAATATCTCTGAAATTTCACTGTTATTTTGCCCCTTTCTTTCACTGAAATTTCACTGATATTTCACTGAAATCCCACTGAAATCCCCCCACTGAAATCCCACTGAAATCTCACTGAAATTTCAGTCAATATTTTCACTGGGGTAATGACAGATCTCTAGATCAGGGGAGTTCTTTATGTTCTTAAATCCTTATTTAACCCTGAGACTAACACTATGATGTAGGTACTCAAAATAATCGTTTCAATGAGACGATTCTATTGAGTTCCCACATCATAGGGTTTCATTGGATGATAAGAGAGATATTGTGAAAAGTGATGTATACACCTCCATAACAGGACCTCGGATAATGTTTTGTTCGCATATTTTATTGATAGTCTAGATTTGAACTTAATAAAAATTCTGTCTGTCTACATCTAATAAAACATTTCTTGTATGTTGTAAAGGGTTAACAGTTAGGGTTTAGAATTTAGAATAGATTCCACATCTCTACAATCTTCCTACGGTCTCATCACTTTTCAACAAGATTCAAAATGCCTGAATAAACTGTTATAAACACAGGAAAGTCCTAGATCAGGCAACATGAATATATACTCTTATTTGGGTTGTACTTTCTGGCCAGAAATCCTTAAAGGTTTGACATTCCTAGATAGAAGTAGTAGCATGACTCATCCATATTCGGTAATACCAGATAGTAACAGGAACTTTAACATATGATTATTTGTCAATTTACTGCTTTTATAATTTTTATTTTTTGGCTACAGAATGAGTAGAGTTGACCCTTTCCCACATACGACAATTCTGCAGCAGACGACTTTGAACATATTTTGTCAAAACATAGAAAATCTCCATAATTGAATGGATAACATATGACTTAAAGAGGAAAACATTGTGGTAAAAGGAGAAATTGCTCGTTTTGAGCAATTTCTTCTTTTGTCACTGTGTTTTCAAAAAAGCCATCTGCTGCAGAGGCGTCAGAAAGCGTCACAATGAGGGGAAGGGTTAATACATTGTGATCATGAGAATTTTTTCCTTTTGCCAATTTGTTTTCAAATGTTGTCTGCTACAGATGATTAAAAATGTTTCTATGTGTGGGAAAGGGTAAAAGACTTATAGGCAATATTGTCAAGGATGTTGTCCAAGATTTATATTGCTTAATTAACCTTTTCCCTTATACGACAATTCTGAAGCAGAATACTTCGAACATATTTTGTCAAAAAATAGAAAATCTCTATAATTGAATGGATAATTAAATGCTCATTTTGAGCAATTTCTTCTTTTGTCACTATGTTTTCTAAATGCCGTCTGCTGCAGAGGCGTCAGAAAGCGTCTATATGAGGGAACGGGTTAAGACTAGTCCACAAAACAACATTGCAACTGATTCATCAGTCGGCAATTGTCATGTATGTTTTATAAATATATAAGAAGGAAAAGAGAGCAAAGTTCAACAATTTGTTTTGTTATAAATAGAAACTCGAGATAATTGAAAGGGTTAAAACCCCTTTCCGATGTATACAACAAATTTGCAGCAGACGACTTTGAAAACACAAAGGTCAAAATATGGGATATTTCCTCTGCAGCAGACGGCTTTTTGAAAACATAGTGACAAAAGAAGAAATTGCACAAAACGTGCAATTTCTCCTTTTGCCACATTTTTTTTCTACTTTTAGTCATAGGTTATCCATTCAATTATAGAGATTTGCTATTTCTTGACAAAACATGTTCAAAGTCGTCTGCTGCAGAATTGTCGTATGAGGGAAAGGGTTAACATAACACAATTGGGAATTCTGCATTTGCCATTGGGAATGGGTCAGAATATTCTGACCTGTGAGATACCTAGAAAAAGGCATGTGTTTCTGATAGATTGATTGATTGGGGATTAACGCCTTTTCTTAACAATTTCTCAGTTATATCACGGCGGCCAGTTCACCTACTCATGCAAAACCTGGTTTTCTCACACCAGTACTCCATACAACAATCTTCCCAAGCAACTGGTTGCTTTTCTACATAGACTTAGCCCATTGGTGGAAGACGAATGACACATGTCGCATTGACTTTTGTCAATCGTCGGAAAGAAAGTTGGCCAAGCCGGGATTCGAACTCACAATCCCTGGAAACTGTGATAGAAACCTTTTTAATAATCAATTTACTAACAAATGATATATCTAACCATTTCCCTCATAAAACAAATATGCAGCAGACCACTTAGTTCAAAATAGGTAAACTCTAAATAAATGAAGAATATTATTATTGAAAAAAGTTTAAAGCATTGTGGCAAAAGGAGAAACTGCTCATTTTTAGCAAAACCTTCTTTTGTCACAATGTTTTTCAGCAGTGGTCTGCTGTATAGTCGTTAAAATGCATCTATATGTGGGAAAGGGTTAATATTTTATTCACTAAATTCAACCACAATCACTATCATTTTTTGCTAACAACTGTTTAACCCCCCTTTCCCACATACAACAATTCTGCAGCAGACAAAAATAATGAAAGATTTACTATTGAAAAGATAATCTTTTTTCAAAATGTTTTCAAAAAGTAGAACTGTTTGTGGGAAAGAAAGGGATTAAAATTATGACTCGCCATATTTTCAGAAAAAAACAGACTGATGCAAAATCCTATGATGGAATAGATAAAAGATAATGGCTATCACTGGCTGACGACAATTGAACTTACTTTAAAGTAAATGTGATACTTGCATACTTGCATTGAGCATTAAGTGATGATATAAAAATGTGCATAGAAGTGAATACTGTCGATCTCAATAAATGTATTAGCAGTTTCTTTTGTAAAAGTCAAATGATTGTGATACTTGATATAAAACATGTATTATCTAGTGAAAATGAAAGATATTAATTCATTCAAGTGTATTCTGTCAATCACAATTCCTGTAACGATTCATCTATACAGAATTATATTGTGTCAGAGCTCAGCCAAAAACAGTTCACTTGTCCTGAAAAGCGTTTGATTGGAACATGGATGAGTTAAAAGTAGCGCTAGTTGAGAAAGATGAGGATAGAATTAGAGAGGTTCTTGACAATATTCCCAACATGCAGTACATTGTACAGTTATTATCCAGGGATGGCATCTGTTTGCTGGCGGAGCTATGTAAACTGGGATTCACCGACCTGATGGACTTCGTTATATCAAGTGGGGTTGATATTAAAGAAGCGAACGAGCAGGTAAGTTCCTATAACCCTTTCCCACATACAAACAACAAACCTGAAGCAGATGTCTTTGAAAATATTTTGGAAAAAACATGGAATCTTTCTATAAATGAAGGTATAATTACTGAACACATTGTGGCAAAAGGAGAAATTGCTTGTTTTGAGCAATTTCTTCTTTGTCCCAATGTTTTCAAAAGTCGTCTGCTACAAAGGTGTCTGATTTAAGCGTCTATATGTGGGAAAGGGTCGCCATTTTTTCCTGATTTTATATTATCAATACTTAAGGATCTCCAGGAATTAATAGGTTCTCTAAAACAATATAACCCAGATGCAAACATAATTATTTACTCTATCCTTCCCAAAAAGAATGATCGTCTCGCACTGAGTGTAATTTCGATAACAAACTCCCTCTTCAAAAAGTTCTGTGAGGATAATGAGCACGAATTCATAGACAACACAGACAGATTCATGAAAAACGAAAATGCCGATGTCAGTTTGTACTATGATGAAGTACACCTTACAAACAAAGGAGGTGCTATTCTTGGTAAGCACATTAAATCAAAAATATACAAAATATTGGAGATAAATCAACTGCAACAACAATTAAATTTTCCTCAGGCTCGGAATTACAAACAACCGCACAATCAACAGAGAACCAAATTCTGGCGACCACCTTCATACCCAATGACACAACCATTTGGAGCCAACACATGGGCATTTCCTCCTTGGAGACCGGTTTACAGACAACAGAGATTCTAAATGACATTTCCAAAATCAAATGGCAAGAACCTAATATCCAATTAAACAGAAATGAACTATCTATATGTGAATCATCAAATTCTGACGCGCTGAACACCCAAGAATCTAATGGGAAAAAAAATGAAAAAAAAAGGATTAAAAGTATTTCATCTTAACATACACTGTCTTTATCCCAAATTTGATGAAGTGAAATATTTGTTAAGCCAACAGCAGGACATTGACATACTGTGCTTTTGTGAAACATTTTTAAATGGATCATTTTCAGATTTTGAAATAATGCTTACTGGTTACCAGATTTTTAGGAAAGACAGAAAAACACACGGAGGAGGCATAATAATTTATGTTAAAAACTGTTATATCTGCACATACAGAAATGAGATCGAAAATGATAATACAGAATCCATTTGACTGGAAATCAAATATATGAAACAGAAATCACTTCTTTTTGGATATGTTTATAAACCACCTTCTTCATTGTCAAGCTGGGTTAATGACATGGAACGATCACTTTAATTAATTTATTCTGAAAACACGGAAATACTGCTTCTTGGTGATTTTAACTATAATTTTGTTAATAATCAATCTGTCAATTCTACATGGAATAGTATCTATAGTTCTTACAACTTAAAGCAACTTGTAAACAAGCCAACCAGAGTAACTTCCTGTTCATCTACATTAATTGATCATTTATACACAAATATGCCATGTAATATTGCAGAGGTAACTGTCCCTCTGTTAACCTTAAGTGACCATTACCCAGTCTGTTTTACTCGTAAATTAACATCTCAACCAGAAAAAGGTTTACTACATACCACAATTTCATACAGAAACCTAAAACATTTCAATGAAGAACAGTTTTTAGTACACCTGCAACAACAGCCTTGGTCTGTTATTGATAGTTATAATGATGTTGATGATGCATTAAATTGTTTTATACAAATGTTCTCTGATGTCTTAAATGAACATGCGCCTGTAAAAGTAAGGCGTGTGAAACACAAACATCAGCCTGACTGGTTCACACCTGAAATTGCAAATGCCATTAAAAAGAGAAATGTTGCAAAAAAATCTGGAAATGAAAGATATTTCAGAAGATGTCGAAACCAAGTCAAAACATTAATTACTAATGCTAAAACTATATATATGTTCTATGAAAAAACAATTAACACAAATACCAACAACCCTAAGTTACTCTCGAAGAATCTGAAAGATCTATCAGGTAAATCAAAATCACATCAAACAAACTTTATCACTAACGAGGATGGAAATCAGATATCTGACCCTCTAGAAACTGCAGAGATGTTTAACAAATTCTTTTCAGAAATTTTTAAAACCGCACCACCGATTGATGGCATTCTTCAAAGTCACAATAAATCAGTACTTCAGAATTACGTTAACAGCAAAATGCAAGATAATGATCTATTTCAGATACCATTTATAAGTGTATCCTTCGTAATGAAATAGCTTAATTCTTTAGATTCGACCAAATCTACAGGTTTGGATGGATTAGGACCGCGGTTTCTTAAAGTTAGCTCAAATATTATAGCTAGATCCTTGACATATATTTTTAATTTAGGTATAACACAAACAAAATTTCCAAACATTTTTAAGGTAGCTAAAGTAACACCGATTTTCAAAAAAGGTGTCAAATATGATAAAAATAATTATAGACCAATTTCTATTCTACCAGTACTGTCAAAAGTATATATGACCGACATGTCTCAAATAGCCTTAAATTATTCCTGGAAAGACATAAACTACTCAATAATAAACAATCAGGCTTTCGTAAATTTCTTTCCTGTGAAACCGCCTTAACACACATTATTGATAATTGTATTGAAGCTATCAATAACAACAATCTAGTAGGTACCATATTCTTGGACCTCACAAAGGCATTTGATATTATTAATCATAATCTTCTCATTGAAAAACTTAAATGTTATAGATTTTGCTCAAAGTCAATAAAATGGTTTACTTCTTACTTAACTGGTCGCTATCAAAAAGTAAGTATTTCAGGGAAACTATTATGTTCAAGAGAAATATCTGCTGGCGTCCCTCAAGGCTCTGTTTTAGGGCCGTACTGTTTATAATTTACATAAATGATCTTCCGTTATTTATTAAAGATTCGATTATTGATATGTTTGCTGATAACACAACAATAACTGCTGTGGGTAAATCAAAGCCAGATATAACTCAAACTCTACAAAATGAAATTTGTCATATTGAAAACTGGTGTCAACAGAACTCAATGTTACCAAATGCACAAAAAACAAAAGCTATGTTCCTGTCTGCTTCATACCCAATAAATCATCAATCAAACCTGTATTGTACTTCCCTTATACAGGCGTATTTAGACACATATTATAATAATATTGCAAAAGGAGAAATTGCTCATAATGTGCAATTCCCCCCCCCCCCCCCCCCCGATTGCCACAATGTTTCCAACTCTATTTATTAATAAGCCTTTTATTTGTATAGATTTTCCTTAGGCGACGCATAGATATTTTCAAGGTAGTCTGCTGCAGATTTGTTGTATGTTGCAAAGGGTAAACTTAGAAAGGTTTGTTAGTAATCAGTCTGTCCTGAGCCATATATCTAAGGCATGGTTGAATGAATTTGTTTAACCCTTTCCCTCATACCACAAACCTACAGCAGACGACATTGAAAACATCTAGAAAATAATATGGAAAATCACTGAAAATGAAAGTACAATAATTGAATAGAGTTGAAAACATGGTGACAAAAGGAGAAAACTTGTTTTGAGCAATTTCTTCTTTTGTCACTATGTTTTCAAAAAGCTGTTTGCTGCAGAGGCATCAGAAATCGTCTATATGAGGGACAGGGTTAAGACTATGGAAATGTTATCCACCCTTGAACTTGCATGTAGTTTAGTAACTGGTTTTTCCAGCGTAGTCCAACTGTTCTTTTACAATTTTGGAGGGGGATCTCAATTCAACAAGTAAATTTGCTTCATGCTGTTCTCAATTTATTTAAGCATATTGTTCACAAATTGTGTTTAATAAAAGTACAAAACAATACATGTACTATACATCCAACTAATGACTCACAGGATCTGGTTGCATTTGTTTTTGCAGTCAAGAATGAAGCTGCATTTTACTCATTCCTACTTGCTTTTTGCTGACTGAAGCAGACAAATTTGAAAACATTGGCAAACAGAGAAATTGCTCATGATGAACAATTTCTCCCTTTGCAACAATATTTCGACTATTTATTAAAATATAACGCTTTCATTTATTGATATTTTCCATACTTCTGTCAAGATGTTTTTACAGTTGTCTGCTGCAGATTTGCTGCTTGTGGGAAAGGAATAACACACCTCAAGTAATACAAGAGAAAGTTGATGCAGTGCATCAATGTCGCCGGAAATCCTTACTGCAGTTATGCACAAGAGAAAGTTGATGTAACGCATCAATGTCGCCGGATATCAATAGTGCAGTTATGCATAACACTAACATTATAGTAGTTGAATAAACAGTTATCAACTGAGGGGCATATTGAAACATCAGGGGTGGGGTCAAGTGAAAATGTATCATAACTTGCATTGTTTTGTCAACGAAGTGAATGATAATTGAAGCCTTTCATTGTTTATGATCAATTCCATTCCAAACTAATTATTGATCATAAACAGTAATGGAAATGAGTAATTTTGCCAATCATTAGTCATAATATGTATACAGTGCTTTCATTACGGAATAATTATAAGATTTGTAAATTCCACATACACTTTTCAAGATGTTTGTCAGAATATTTGAATTTTATTATTTTTCAATAAAACCACAAAACAGACAATTTAGGACTTGCATGATTTACTATTTGTAAGTGAGTGTAAAGAGCGGCTCTCTGCAAAGGAGATTGATCTACGCAGTTGGTATTCGCGAGTATGTAAACAAAGTTAGATGCAATAATGCAGCAATCTACTTTTAAAACAATGAGATAAGGGTTAAATCGCTGAAGACACGAGTTTTCTCTTTTTCTCAAAATAATATTAGCTTGGCATCCTTATTATATCATACTTTAATAAATGTTGAAATGTAGTCCAATATTTATAAATTAGACCACCTTCGAAATATAATATCAACTAAACAGTTAAATCTCATTGAAATTGTTGTATAATTTAAACTTAATTTCAAACATAAACTGAGCCCTACAACATGTTAATTTATTTTAATTCTTTCCTTCCTTTTTGTGTCACCTGCGTAGCATGGTAGGCACTTAGGGATTACTTTTTTTTTTATCCGGCGTCTGTCCGTCCGTCCGTCTGTCTGTCTGTCTGTCTGTCTGTCCGTCTGTCTGTCTGTCTGTCCGTCACACTTTTTCGTCACGTTTTCAAATAACTTTTTTTCTACTCAAAGGATTAGATTGAAACTTATGACAAATGTTTATATCAATGTGTGTGATTGGTTCACAAAAGGGGGATAATCCAAATAATTTTATATCAGAGTTATTGCCCCTTTTCTGTCAAAAAATCTCACTTTTTCGTCACGTTTTCAAATAACTTTTTTTCTACTCAAAGGATTAGATTGAAACTTATGACAAATGTTTATATCAATGTGTGTGATTGGTTCACAAAAGGGGGATAATCCAAATAATTTTATATCAGAGTTATTGCCCCTTTTCTGTCAAAAAATTAAATTTTCAAATAACTTTTTTTCTACTCGAAGGATTGGATTGAAACTTCTGACAAATGTTACTTTTTTTTTTATTCGACGTCTGTCTGTCTATTTTTTTTTTTATCCGGCGTCTGTCTGTCTGTCTGTCCGTCACACTTTTTTCGTCACGTTTTCAAATAACTTTTGTTCTACTCAAAGGATTAGATTGAAACTTCTGACAAATGTTTTTATCAATGTGTGTGATTGGTTCACAAAAGGGCGATAATCCAAATAATTTTATATCAGAGTTATTGCCCCTTTTCTGTCAAAAATTTAAATTTTCAAATAACTTTTTTTCTACTCAAAGGATTGGATTGAAACTTCTGACAAATGTTTATATCAATGTGTATGATGGGTTCACAAAAAGGGGGATAATCCAAATATTTTTATATCAGAGTTATTGGCCCTTTTCTGTCAAAAATTTAATCTACTCAACGGATTGGATTGAAACTTCTGACAAATGTTTATATCAATGTGTATGATGGGTTCACAAAAGGGGGATAATCCAAATATTTTTATATCAGAGTTATTGCCCCTTTTCTGTCAAATATTCAAATTACTTTTTTTCTGCTCAAAGGATTGGATTGAAACTTCTGACAAATGTTTATATCAATTTTTGTGATGGGTTCACAAAAGGGGGATAATCCAAATATTTTTTATATCAGAGTTATTGCCCCTTTTCTATCAAAAATTAAAATTTTCTGACAAGGCGCCGGCAGGTGACACACGTGCTCCGGGGAGCACTCCATTCTAGTTTTTAATGAAAATAACAAACTACTCATGTTTTAAAATTATATTATGATGAGCGCCTTTGTGTCTATGATGCATAACAATATGTAAATCGGAAGCAATATGCCTTTAGGGAATTAAATGACACATTTAAAATTGTCAAGGACCCGATTCTTTCTTATTCGCAGAGGTGTCGTTCTTGAAACTCTCTTTATAGGCAGAGAGTGTTCGTTCAAAGTATTTTTTCTATTAAAACCAGTATTATCTCGGTTTGTTCTTTTCTTCATTTGTTTCGAACCAAATAAACATTTTAAATCACCTATGATTTACTATTTGTAAGTGAGTGTAAAGAGCGGCTCTCTGCAAAGGAGATTGATCTACGCAGTTGGTATTCGCGAGTATGTAAACAAAGTTAGACAGTGCGACGTAAAGGTTTGTAGTTATCGCCTTTTGATTACAAATAAAGTATATCAGTCTAGCTAATAGGGACTGTTTTGTCTTCGTAAATAAAACAAAAAAACATAAATGCGAGTCAAAATAAAGAAACTGAAAATACCTAAAACATCGGAATATTTATTTCATTTTAGATGTGTCATTACTTAGTGTTTTTAAACAAACATAATTGTAATATGTTCAAGCCATCTAAATGTGTTTCTTTCTAATAATAATCCCGCCTCCCATGTCATTTCCGAAAACCCATTAAAAATAGAAGTCGCGGGCTTCTGCCCGGCGACTAATAACACTTACATTATAGTAGTTGAAAAAACAGTTCTCAACTGAGGGGCATATTGGAACATCAGGGGTGGGGTCAAGTGAAAATGTATCATAACTTGCATTTTTTTGGTCAACGAAGTGAATGTCTGTCATTGAAATATAATTGTAGCATTACATTGTTTATGACCAATCTCCATTCTAAGGTAAGTTGACCATACACAAAGCCAACTAATTATTGATCATAAACAGTAATGGAAAAAGGTAATGTTGCCAATCATTAGTCTAAGTATGTTTACAGTCTTTTATTAAGGAATAATGATAAGATTTGTGAATTCCACATACTCTTTTCAAGATGTTTGTCAGAACATTTGAATTTTATTATTTGTCAATAAAACCACCAAACAAACAATTTAGGATTTGCATGCAATAGCACGTCATTTTACTTTCCCCCCTTTTCAAGTCAACATTGGACACCTTTGCAGCAATCTACATTTAAAAACAATGAGCAAAGACAAGAGTTTTCTCAAAATGATAATAGCTTGGCATCCTAATTATATTACTTTGACAAATGTTATTTTTTTTAAATGTAGTCCAATATATTTACAAATATAATATAACATAATATATTATTATACCTCACGTGACTTTGTAATGTTAAATTCTCATATACTCATCATGAGCAATTTCTTACTGTCTCATGCTAACATCACGTTTTTGACCGGTTAACAGTATACTGTTACATGACACGAGCGTCTAAAATGTTGGTCATGCACATGCATGACGTCATTTAAACAAATAACGTCACCGGTTAGACGCGCGTGCCATGTAACTAGTCCAAGTTCGAAACTGAGTCATGTCCAGTCAAAAACTAGGTCACTAGGTCAAATTTAAGGCAAATCGTGTTAACAATCTGGAAGCCACATTTTTCGCTTGAGCATGTTGCAACTTTGTCAAAATGTTTGTCTTAGTGATATTTAGGCCAAGTTCGAAACTGTGTACGGTCAAAATCTAGGTCACTAGGTCAAATTTAAGGAAAATCGTGTTAACACTCTGGAAGCCACATTTTTGGCTTGAGCATGTTGAAACTTTGTCAGAATGTTTTTCTTCGTGATATCTATGCCAAGTTCGAAACTGGGTTATATCCGAAATTTTGGCTTGAGCATGTTGAAACTTTGTCAGAATGTTTATCTAGGCCAAGTTCGAAACTGGGTCATGTCCGATTAAAACTAGGTCACTAGGTCAAATTTAAGGAAAATCTTGTTAACACAAAAATGCGAGTCAAAATAAAGAATCTGAAAATACTTAAAACATCGGAATATTTATTTCATTTTTTTTCTAATAATAACTCATCCTCCCATGTCATTTCCGAAAACCTATTAAAAATATAAGTCGCAGGCTTCTGCCCGGCAACTTATAATCACACTACTCTATAGATTTGCAGATAAATCAGTTTTTCTATTTGATGATTACACATATTAAACTAAGCAAAGCTAGATATTCAATATTGCATGAGACTTCAATATTATGATAACATGACCATCTACAAAACCTTGGACGACATGTACATTTTGTTGTTGTGGTAATTAAGGATAAGTGTTATCTTAACTGATATAATTATCAAGACAGAACATGCCCATATAGTAACATGACCATCTACAACACCTTCCACGCCAGACCGAAAGGGAGCATCAGTTTATTGTTCATTTAATTTAAACACTTCTCTTTTAAGGAAATGTGTTAAATAAAACCGTGACACATTATTATAAATTAACCTTTTTAATAAAGCTTGTGTTATCAAAAGATTGTTGTATTAAAGCATTACCAATTTTTCTGCCATAATAGTAGTCAGAGTGACAAACTTTCTTTTTGGGCAATTCTCTTGTAGATTGGTTACACTTGTTATCTTAACTGATATAATTACCAAGACAGAACATGCCCATATGGTAACATGACTATCTACAACACCTTGGATGACTTGTACATTTTGTTGTTGTGGAAATTAACGATAAATAACCTTCCACGCCAGACCGAAAGGGAGCATTAGCTTATTCAGAGACATATAAACATATATGTGTTTATATGTCTCTGGCGTATTGTTCATTCAATTTAAACACTTCTCCTTTAAACCAAATGTAATAACTAAAACAGTGACACATTATTACAAGTTAACCTTTTTAATTACGGTAAACTCGTGTTATCAAATGATTGTTTTGTTAAAGCAATTTACCAATTTGTCTTCCATAATAGTAGTCAGAGTGACAAACTTTTCTTTTTGGGCAATTCTCTTGTAAATTGGTTACACTTAATATCTTAATTGATATAATTACCAAGACAGAACATGCCCATATTACCCCCCCCCCCCCCCCCCCCATACCCCTCATGTAGTTGATACATTGTGGCAAAAGGAACTGTATTCTCACCTTTCCCTTACCGCTCTTTATCACTCCGCACTAAGGGTAAATAGCACAATCAAAATGTGGGACAATCGAGAAGACACCAGATTGCTGTTTTGACTATTACTGTGAGAAAGCCAGTAAATACATGGCTAGGTGAACTTGCTACCATGATATGATTGATAAATTGTTGAAAATGGCATTTAACTTCAATCAATCAAGTTTGACTTATAGAAAACCACTTATCATTGCTGTGGATGGTCAAGGCTAACATAGAGGATTTGTTTAATTAATTATTATCACTATTTAATCGGAAAATAAATCAGATAGCGACTTTAAACTGCTGAGGAGATATATATTTGGGGTTACAAAGATATGGTCATTTTCTTGGAAGGAGTTTATCCAATGTACTGTTATCTTCATGTTAAACATTTACCTTTCTTTCATATTATAATTTATTAAAATTTCAACAAGGTAAAATATATTAAAACATGATTTCTCGTCAGTCAAAATGCAGTAATTGGGAGTGATGTACATCCTTCAAAAAAAAAATATGTCAAAATTGTATTATTTCGTTATTGAAATATAGAAATTTGTAAAAAAAATATTCCGTCTTAAAAGTTATACTAATTATATAATAAAAGATGAATGATGTTGTAGTAGCGATACCTGGTTTTGTACTGTCTTGTGTGAGTGTGGGAATATTTACACTTCTCTCGACCTTTGTTCTCATGAGGTATTAATTTTTCCATGTGCCTCATAGTGCAATACAAAGCCAGGTATCGCTATATTATGTTTTGCATCAATGTTTTCAAAGTCGTCTGCTGCAGATTTGTTTCATATCGCGGTGGACAAGATACTGGTCCCACACGTTAAATTAACATTGAGATAAAATTATATATGGTATGAAACCAATACCATCCCATCTGCTGTAGCTCAAGACTTGCATTGACTTCAATTGTTCTGACCCATTGTAGCCGGCTCTTACGTTTCAAACAAGGGTCAGACTGTGACTGCCATTCCTTTTTAGCCACAGGGGCTTAATTGTGAATGCAGAAGTGAATGACTTAATATCACCATTTAAACTGAAATTAAATGCATTTAGAGCCTTTAACACTTTTCCACTTGTAGACACATTTTATGGCAGAATATTTTTGATAGCTTTTGAAAACAATGTCAGCAATTTCTCCTTTTGTCACAATGTTTTCAACTGGATTCAATAATTTTGATATGCTTTCATTTTTGGGCCTAATGTTTTCAAAGTTATCTGCTGCAGATTTGTTGTATGTGGGAAGGGATCACACTGCACCGGAGACAATATTTTGGGTATCAAGATACGGCCATTTTCTTTGAAGGAGTGGATGTCCAATTTAATATCATCCAATATCTTTATATAAATAATTGACCTTTCTTTGATATTTTAATCTAAATCTACCTAAACTGTGATGCCAACTAAACGCTTCCCACCTGCAGATGCATTTTGACGCCTCTGCAGCAGACGACTTTTGAAAACATTGTGACAAAAGAAGAAATTGCTCAAAACGAGCAATTTCTCTGTTTGCCGCAAAGCTTTCAACTTCTTTCAGAATAATTACTTTCATTTATAGAAATATTCCATACTTTTGTTTAGATGATCTCAAAGTCGTCTGCTGCAGATTTATTGTATGTGGGAGAGGGTTAAACCTTTCCCAAATACAGACAGATTTTGAAGTATCTGAAGCAGACAACTTTTGAAAAAATCAATACAATTCTCCTTTTGCCAAAATGATTAACAACCCTGTATCAATATTATATTTCAACTATTTTAACCCTTTCCCTCAAATGGATGCTTTCTCACGCCCTGCAGCAGACGGCTTTTTGAAAACATAGTGACAAAAGAGAAATTACTCAAAAACGAGCAATTTATCCATATGCCATAATGTTTTCCACTTTAAGTCATATAGGTTAGTATCCATTCAATTATAGAGATTTTCTATTTTTTGACAAAATATGTTCAAAGTCGTCTGCTGCAGAATTGTCGTATGAGGGAAAGGTTTAATGCTGTTTTGATCAATTTTTCAGTCAGATCAAGGCGGTCTGGTCTGTCTATATGTTTCCTGGATTTTTCAGACTTATACTTCACATAACATTCTTTCCAAGCCACTGGCTGCTTTTCAGTACAAAGAGAAGTGACCTATCAAGGAAAGGCATTTCATTTGAAAAAGGTCTGTAGCAAAAAGTGTTACATCTGAAAAATTGCAGGTTTATATTTTGATACAGATTTTAAAACATTGTGGAAAAAGGATTGATTGATTGATTGATCATTGATTTATTTGGGTTTAATGTGCACAGAGATTTTCTATTTTTTGACAAAATATGTTCAAAAGTCGTCTTCTGCAGAATGGTCGTATGAGGGAAAGGGTTAAATAATGATAAACATATAACACTAAAAGGTTAAAATTTATGTCCTTGATTTTAGATTGTTGTACCCCCTTGATATGGGGCCTTATATGAATTTGTTTCGAAATGCTTACCCAAAAACATTGAACAGGATCAGATATTGTTATGATGTTGTGGGAAAAGAGAAATTGTTAAAAAATTTAACTTTTGTCAAAACTTTTTCATTGTTGAAATTCAGAAATTATTATTCTAATTTTCCAGGAATTAAACCTGTTGTCCACCGATTTGTTTTAAAAGCAACTATGTCCATGTCTATGTTCCTTAACCCTTTCCTACTTACAGAAGCATTTTTAACGCCTCTGCAGCAGACGACATTTGACAACATTGTGGCAAAAGAAGGAATTGCTCATAACGAGCAATTTCTCCTTTTGCCACAATCTGTTTCAAATTTATATGTCTTCATTTAAAGAGATTGTCTTAGTTTTTTGTCTAAATGTTTTCAATGTCGTCTGCTGCAGGTTTGATGTACATGTTTATGGGAAAGAGTTAAATATCATCATATGATCAGGTAGCATGGTCTTAGCGTATTGTGTCTCTTATTTGTTTACTGGAGATGAGCACCTTCACCTACACCATAACTTCAGTAAGTAAAAGGGCCATAACTCTGTAAAATAACATGCAATTGTAACGCCTTTAGGATATGCACATCTCGTCTCTTAGTACAAGAAGCTTCATGTAAAATATTAATATGGCTTCCGGCCGACCGACCGGACATACAGAGACTCCTATATACCGCCCTCTTCTTCGAAGGGGAATAATCATATCTGTTAACATGCAGACATATTTTATTTATTTGTATCGGTAGCACTCTTAATATACACAATACAAAACATTATTTATATTATTATATTGTTAGACAATTTTATATATTGTATCCACAGGTCAAAGTGTGGGGGTTAGCATTAGTACCGTTGGACACCCTTGTGTTGGATAAAATCATATATAGCGTCTAAATCAATTAGGATTAAACATATAAGTCAAAATTCATGAGGGTAATAACCATGGCCCACTTTATTATACCCCCTTCGAAGAAGAGGGGTATATAGAGAGTCACTTTGTCGGGCTGTCTGTCTGTCGTTCGGTTGATCGGTCGGCCGTAAGCCATATTTTGTCCGGCCTATTTCTTGCAAACCACTGGGTGGAATTCAATACAATTTTACAAGAAGCTTACTATACCAAGAGGAGATGTGCCATATCCCAAAGGGTCTTACAATTGCATGTTACGGCCCTTTTACTTATTATGTTATGGTGTAGGTCAAGGTGCTGTTGTGGGGGTATTTATGTTCTTGGGGCCCCATTTACCAAGATCTTTTAAATATTTTCGATCCGTTGAAAAACATGGCCGCCAGGGGCGGAGCTTGTTTTCCTTATATGTGCATTGTTAAAACTTTAAAAATCTTCTTGTCCAAAAGTATAAACCCACTTTGAAAATTAATTTGCACAAATGCTCCTTGGGGCAACCTTTACCAAGATTGTTCAAATATTTCCGATCCGTTGAAAAACATGGCCGCCAGGAGGCGGAGCTTGTTTTCCTTCATATGTTAAAACTTTAAAAAGTCTTCTTTGGCCAAAAGTACTGAACCGATTTGAAATTATTCTTCACAAATGTTCCCTTGGTGGAACCCTTTACCAAGATTGTTCAAAATATTTCCGATCCGTTGAGCAAAAACATGGCCGCCAGGGAGCGAAGCTTGTTTGCCTTATATACATGTGCATTGTTAAAACTTTAAAAGATCTTCTTGTCCAAAAGTATTAGCCCGATTTGAAAATTATTTTTCACAAATGTTCCTTGTGGCACCTTTTACCAAGATTGGTTCAAATATTTCCCGTGATCTGTTGAAAAACATGGCTGCCGAGTGGCGAAGCTTCTCTTTCCTTATATGTGCATTGTTAAAACTTTAAATATCTAATCTTCACAAATGTTCCTTGGGGCACCCTCTACCAAGATTGTTCAAATATGTCCGCTCCGTTGAAAAATATGGCCGCCAGGGTTGCTGCGGCATCAGAAAGTGGGTAAAATGTCCAAACTTCAAAAATATTCTCCTCTGAATCTGCATGTCAGATTCCAATATAGTTTGGTAGAAATGTTCCTTATGTGAACCTCTATAAAGATTGTTCAAGGCATACTGTTTGGTTGAAAAACATGGCCCTTCAGGAGGCATCAGAAAAGGGGCAAAATGACAAAATTTGGAAGTTCGATTTTTTTAAGTTCTTGAATAGGAATCCTACTTCAGTGAACCTCTACTTAATTTGTTCAAGCCGTTTTAATTGGTTACAAAATCATAGCAACCTCGCATCATCACAAAAGGGGTAAATTGAAGTTAAGCTACAAATAACAACTCCTTCCATTCCACTAGACCAATTTCAACGATAGTTCACAGGAATGTTCCTTTGATGTTCCTCTTTCAAAATTGTTCACAGACTTGCATTCTGTGTAGAACCTTTGGTTGCTGCGGCATCAGAAATTGAGAAAAATACTCAAACTTTAAAAACCTCCATCTCAATAATCCATTTGTCAGATTCCAAGATAATTTGGCAGAAATGTTCTTTGGGTGACTCTACAAAAACTGTTCAAGCCATATTGATTTCGTTGACAAACAGGGCAGCAAAGCGGCATCAGGAAAAGTGATAAATGACAAAACTTTATAATTCCATTCTTATTTAAGTTCTTGCTAGTTTTCAAGATACAAATGGCTTTTGCTGATAAACTATTTCTTTATATGCATGTCCACTCCTTGCAGTTTCACTTGAACTCCTGGTCAAATTTTCACAGATATTTGCAGTTAAATATTTGCTTCTAATTTACTATCATTCAGGTGATCGATTTAAGGTCATCTTGGCCCTCTTGTTTCTTTTTTTTATCAGTCGAGCGTCTGTGCCGTACGCGGTGCTCTTGTTTTAAGTTCTTGTCTGATATTAAGGAAATTGAATAGGAATCCTACTTCAGTGATCCTCTACTTAATTTGTTCAAGCCGTATTGATTGGTTACAAAATCATAGTAACCTCGCGTAATCACAAAAGTGGTAAATTGAACTTTTAGCTACAAATGACAACTCCTACCATTCCACTCGACCAATTTCAACGATATTTCACAGGAATGTTCCTTTGATGTTCCTCTTTCAAAATTGTTCAAAGACTTGCATTCTGTGTAGAACCTTTGGTTGCTGCGGCATCAGAAATTGAGAAAAATACTCAAACTTTAAAAACCTCCATCTCAATAATCCATTTGTCAGATTCCAAGATAATTTGGCAGAAATGTTCTTTGGGTGACTCTACAAAAACTGTTCAAGCCATATTGATTTCGTTGACAAACAGGGCAGCAAAGCGGCATCAGGAAAAGTGCTAAATGACAAAACTTTATAATTCCATTCTTATTAAAGTTCTTGTTAGATTTCAAGATACAAATAGCTTTTACTGATAGACTATTTCTTTAACCCTTTCCTTCATATAGACGCTTTCTGACGCTTCGGCAGCAGACGGCTTTTTCAAACAGAGTGACAAAAGTAGAAATTGCTTAAAAACGAGCAATTTCTCCTTTTGACACAATGTTTTCCACTTTTCGTCATAGGTTATCCATTCAATCATAGAGATTTTCTATGTTTTGACAAAATATGTTCAAAGTCGTCTGCTGCAGAATTGTTGTATGAGGGAAAGGGTTAACGTTAACTGAGTGTCCACTCCTTGCAGTTTCATTTGAACTCCTGATCAAATTTTCACAGATATTTGCAGTTAAATATTTGCTTCTAATTTACTATCATTCAGGTGATCGATTTAGGGCCATCTTGGCCCTCTTGTTGTTGTAGGTTATCCATTCAATTATAAAGATTTATTATTTCTTGACAAAATATGTTCAAAGTCGTCTGCTGCAAAATTGTTGTATGAGGGAAAGGGTTAAGCAAGGCTAATATGGGATGTAGTTCCTATTTTGGATTATTTACAAAACTATTAGGAAGTGAAACTAGGAGGGGTATAGATGTTATCTTGTTGTTAGGTATTAATCCTATCTTATCGCTGATGTTTTAACCTCTCCTTCTCTATAATCATATTCTGGGGGTTTTCCCAAATAAATTTCATACTTATTAACCCTTTTCCTCATACACTCAATTCTGCAGCAGACAACTTTGAACATATTTTGTCCAAAAAAAAATCTCTATATTTGGATAACCCATATATGAACATTGTGTCAAAAGGAGAAATTGCTCGTTTTGAGCAATTTCCCCTTTTGTCACTATGTTTTCAAAAAGCTGTTGCTGTCTGCTGCAGAGGCGTCAGAAAGCGTCTAAATGAGGTAAAGGGTTAAACAAAGGTTATAATTTATAACAGGAAACGATGTCATGATAAAAGTGTTTTAGACCTACAAAATATCTTGCAAGTCAATAGCTAATTTCGTGTTTAATATTTATCAGATCTATTATAACCACACAATCATAAACTTTATTGTTCTTGAGTAAAACAGTAATAAATTAAGACAGTAAATCCTATATAGGACACTTCTTAACCCAACGCTTTTGAAAACATACATGAAAAATATTTGGCAACTCCCTTTAAATAAAAGTACAATAACAAGCAAATTCAGAGAATTATGGTCCCCCGCCAGGGTCAAGGTCACAATGTCAAAAAAATTGGTATTGATGGAAAGGGGTTGTCACAAGGAATACACATGTGAAATATGAAAGCAGTACCTATTACGGTTCAGAAGTTATGACCAAGGTTAAAGTTTTTGTGACAGCGTGACGGAGGGACTGACTGACTGACGGACTGACTGACGAACGAGAAATAATAGTCCCCACGCTTTCGCTAAAGCGGGGGACAATTAAATAGAGTTGAAATCATTGTGACAAACGGCGTCAAAAGGCGTCTATATGAGGGAAGGGTTAACCCATTACCTGATACAGACACGTTTTGATACTGCTGTAGAAGGACGGCCTTTGTAACGATTGTTGGAAAAAGAAAATATGCTAACATGATAAAAAGCAAGTACTGTGTCTAGAGAGTTTATTTGAAATATTAAATTTAAATATTTTTTAATTATCTTCCTTTACACAAAAACCATACTCATGAATGATCTGATGCAAGAAAACTCTTAACCCTTTCTGTATACAACAAATCTGCTGCATACGACTTGTTTTGATAAAAGGGGTGGGGGGGGGGGGGGGGGGGGGGGGGGGAATTGCACATTATAAACAGTTTCACAATTTGCAACAATGTTTTCAAAAGTTGTCTGCTACAAATGCATCTACATGTGGATAAGATTTAAGCTTTTCCCTCATATAGACGCGCCTCTGCAGCAGACGACTTTTTGAAACATATTGACAAAAGAAGAAATTGCTCAAAACGAGCAATTTCTCCTTTTGTCACAATGTTTTCCACTTTGAGTCATAGGTTATCCATTCAATTATAGAGATTTTCTATTTTTTGACAAAATATGTTCAAAGTCGTCTGCTGCAGAATTGTCGTATGAGGGAAAGGGTTTATAGCAATCAAAATG
Source organism: Serripes groenlandicus (assembly GCA_031761405.1). Lineage (NCBI taxonomy): Eukaryota > Metazoa > Mollusca > Bivalvia > Cardiida > Cardiidae > Serripes > Serripes groenlandicus. The sequence goes on from JASEVX010000002.1 coordinate 105,294,376, forward strand.
GCACACTGTTGCTTAACCCTTTCCCTCATTGGCTCATACAGACAATTTCTGACGCCTCTGAAACAAACCACTTTTGAAAACATTGTGGCAAAAGAAGAAATTGCTCATCTGCTGCAGATTTGTTATATATGGGAAAGGGTAAACTATGAAGGTCACAATGAAGAATGGACTTCAACTGAAACTTTATAACAGCAAACATCTTCTAAGAAAGAGGGATGTCATACCAAATACTTAATCAAAGTACCTAAAGTATGCGGGGGATGTTGGCTCTAGAGTGTTAACAAGATTTTCCTTTAATTTAACCTAGTGACCTACTTTTTGACCCAACATGACCCATGTTCGAATTTGACCTAGATATCATCTAGAAAAACATTCTGATAAAGTTTCAACATGCTCAAGCTCTTTGAAAAATGCAGTATCCAGAGTGTTAACAAGTTTTTCCTTCAATTTGGCCTAGTGACCTTTAAACCGGCATGACCCATATTCAAACATGACCTAGATATCATTTAGATATAATTCTGACAAAATTTCAAGCTGCTGTAGCCAAAAAAGATGCTTCTAGAGTGTTAACAAGCCTTTCCTTCAATTTGACCTAGTGACCTATTTTTTGACACATCATGACCCATGTTAGAACTTGACCTACATATCATCAATACAAACATTCTGATAAAGATTCAACATGCTCAATAATAGAGACACAATAAATATAAGAATAATCTGCAAAAAAAAAAAAAATAGTCCGTCTGCTAATTGAAATCAAATTAAATATTGAGATAAAGGATAGCTGCTCGCCAAATGGCATAATTGCCGAGCGCGAGGATAAACAACGTCATAAATCATCATCAACATGCTCAAGTTGAAAATAAGGCCTCCAAATTGTTATCAAGATTTCCATTCAATTTGGCCTAGTGACCTAGTTTTTGACCCGGCTAGACCCATATTCAAACTCGGCCTAGATATTATTTAGATAAACATTCTGATCAAATTTTAAGCTGCCTTAGTAAAAAAATCGGCTTCTACAGTGTTAACAAGATGTTCCTTCAATTTGGCCTAGTGACATAGTTTATGACCCAATATGAATCATATTTGAACTTGACCTAGATATCATTAATACAAACATTCTGCGGCCTCTAAGAGTGTTAACAAGCTTTTCCTTCAATTTTGACCAGACATGACTCATGTTCGAACTTGACTTACATCATCAAGACAAACATTCTGATAAAGTTTCAACATGCTCAAGTTGAAAATGTGGCCTCTAGCAAGCTAACAAGATTTTCTTCTTCAATTTGACCTAGTGACCTAGTTTTTGACCTCAATTGGCCCAGTTTTGAACTTTGAACTTGTCCAAGATTTGATGGAGATGAATGTTCTGATAAACTTTCATGGAGATCCGATGCAAAATGTAGAGTGTTAACAAGGGAAAATGTTGAAGATGCAAGACAGCAATATTTCCGTATTTTTCATTGCAGGGTTTTTCTCAATAGGTTTTTAGCTCGACTTTTCGAAGAAAAGGCTAGCTATACTACTGGCGTTGGCGTCGGCGTTGGTGTCACACCTTGGTTAAGGTTTTTGTACCAATTCCCTTTTTTGTCAAAACCATTAAAGATATTGCTTTGAAACTTACAACACTTATTCACCATCATTACCTCCATCAACAGACAAGAGAACATAACTCTGTCGAGGTTTTTGTAAGAATTATGGCCCTTTTTTTACTAAAAATTTTGGTTAAGTTTTTTGTACCATTTTTTTTTTCTTAAAACCATTACAGATATGGCTTCGAAACTTACACTACTTATTCACCATCATTAACTCCATCGACAGAAAAGAGAACATAACTCTGTCAAGATTTTTGTAAGAATTATGGCCCTTTTTCGACTTAGAATTTTGGTTAAGTTTTTTGTACCAATTTACTTTTTTTTCAGAACCATTACAGATATTGCTTTTGAAACTTACAACACTTATTCACCATCAATACTTCTATCAACAGACAAGAGTACATAACTCTGTCAAGATTTTTGTAAGAATTATGGCCCTTTTTCGACTTGGAATTTCGGTTAAGTTTTTTGTACCAATTTACTTATTTTCAAAACCATTACAGAAATTGCTTTGAAACTTACAACACTTTTTCACCATGATTACCTCCATCAACAGACAAGAGAACATAACTCTGTCAAGGTTTTTGTAAGAATTATGGCCCTTCTTTTACTAGGAATTTCGGTTAAGTTTTTGTACCAATTCACTTTTTTTCAAAACCATTACAGTTCACCATCATTTCTTCTATCAACAGACAAGAGAATATAACTCTAATCAAGATTTTTGTTAGGATTATGCCCCTTTTTTACTTAGAATTTTCGTTAAGTTTTTCATACCACCATCAACAGACAAAAGTACATAACTCTGTCAATGTTTTTGTAAAATTTATGGCCATTTTTCGACTTAGAATTTTGGTTTAGTTTTTTGTGCCAATTTTTTTTTTCTTCTAAACTATTACAGATATTGCTTTGAAATTTACAACACTTGTTCACCATCAATACTTCTATCAAGAAACAAGAGGACATAACTCTGTCAAGATTTTTGTAAGAATTATGGCCCTTTTCCCACTTAGAATTTTGGTTTAGTTTTTTGTACTAATTTACTTATTTTCAAAACCATTACAGATATGGCTACAAAACTTACAACACTTATTCACCATCATTAACGCCATCATCAGACAAGAGTACATAACTCTGTCAAGATTTTTGTAAGAATTATGGCCCTTTTTCGACTTGGAATTTTGGTAAAGTTTTTTGTACCAATTTACTTTTTTTCAAAACCATTACAGATATTGCTTTGAAACTTACAACACTTTTTCACCATCATTACCTCCAGCAACATATGAGAGTACATAACTCTGTAAATGTTTTTGTAAGAATTATGGCCATTTTTTGCCTTAGAATTTTGGTTAAGTTTTTCATACCACCCCACTTTTTCTCAAAACCATTAGCGGTTTAGCTTATGAACTTACAATACCTATTTATCATGATTTCCTCCATCAACAGACAAGGGTACATAACTCTTGTCAAGTTTTCTTTAAGAATTATGGCCTTTTTTTTATTTATAATTTTGGTTAAGTTTTTCATACCAAATCAATTTTTTTCAAAACAATTAGAGATATAGCCTCAACACTTAAAAAAATCTTTTTACCTCCATTACCTCCACCAACAGCCAAGAGTGCATAATCCAGTAAAGGTTTTTGTAAGAATTATGACTCTTTTTCGACTTATAAAGTACTTTGCTTATAAATAATATAATAAAGTACTTGGTTATGTTTTCTCTATCACCCAAAAAAGTTTTGTTTTATTGGCAAGCACACAAAAAAGTCGAGCATGCTGTCCTCAGACAGCTCATGTTGAGCTACCCGCTTTCAAGCTACTCGTTTTCCATATATTTAAAAGAAGTATTTAAGATCCTTATGTCTAACTTAAATTTCTAAATTATGTATACAACTTCATTGATTAAAACTTAGCATTGTGTACGCTTACTTTGTATAATGTGCATACTGTTTAGCTTGTTGTGAAACGTATTTAACTGATCCCTGGACAATCAAGAAAAATTGTCCATTTTGAAAAAAACAGAGGGCAGCACAAACAATTTACAAATTTACACTTCCTGAAAGCTTGGCATGACAATATACGGGGGTAAACAGCATAGCTGAATCCCCCACATAAATAATGGTAGTACGGCCTTTTCCTTTGGCGTTCAGGATCGTGGGGTATGTATGCATTACAACTGACACGCTGATGTCAGGATAAATGGACTAGTAGAACTGGTAACTTACTCAGGAAATGCCGTGATATATTTGTTGAAAGAGACGTATCAACACCAAACAAACACATCAAGCAGTCTAATCCTCATGAAGGTTAAAAGAAAGACTGACTTAGCTGTTCACCCCTTTTGTTGCCTGGTTTGTAAACATCTGAGGAAAGTTTTACTGTTAACCCTTTACCACATACAATAAATCTGCAGCAGACAACTTTGAAAACATGCCCGAAATGTTTTGGAAACTCCCTTTAAATGAAAGTACAATAATTGAAAAGAGTTGAAAACATGGTGACAAAAGGAGAAATTTGCTCTATTTTTAGTACTTTCTTCTTTTGTCACCATGTTTTTAAAAAGCCGTCTGCTGTAGAGGCGTCGGAAAGCGTCTTTATGAGGGAAAGGGTTAATCTACTTTCATTTATTAAGATTTACCATGTTTTTGCCTTGATATTTTTAAAGTAACTTGTCTGCTACAAAATTATTTTTGGCTGTTGAAATTCACTCCTGCATATTTTTCATGCAACACTTCTTGATGCACAGGCATTACTACGGCTGTCTTGGCCTTTACGAATAAAGTCATGCGATGTTACCAAATCGGAAATCAGAAATTTTGAAATCTCAATCGGTCTGGCGAAATTTTAACCAATGCGTGATTTTATCAAGGGAAGCAATGTCATGTCAGAACAGAACATAGTTCCCCACACTAGATCCCTTTTAATTATTACGTATAGGAATGGAAATAGATTTCACTTTTGAATGATATATAAAATTTACAATTTACAATTTACAATCGTTCAAGTGTTTTGTAGTTAATCACTCAGGCCCTTTGGCCTTGGTGATTAATTATTACAAACATGAACTCCAAATCGTGATATAAGATCCAATATATCACTCAAAAGTGAAATATATTTCCTAAATATAAAATCATAACCATTATACAGAAACATTGTAAAAAAAAGAGAGAAATTGCTTCTTTTCTTTCCAAAAATATTTTCAAAAGTTATTTGGGAAAGATTGTATTAATTGTCTTTTATTTCAGGAGAATCTAATCAGTAGAGCATGTGAACATAACCAAAAGACCTCACTAGAGTATCTACTGTCAAACTACCCACATTTACCCATACTGGCTGATGGAGTGGAACCATGGCATGACAAATCTCCATTTTATATCACATCTAAACAAGGACAGGGGGATCTTCTACGCAAACTGTACTCCCATAGTCCAGGTAATATACATCATGTCTTGTTATCATTACAGGTTATCTTGCCAACAAATACAGCCCTTTCCCAATTATAGACACATTCTGACACCTCTGCAGCACACGTCATTTGAAAACATTGTGAGAAAAGGTGAAATTGCACAAAACAAGCAATTTCTCCTTTTGTCACAATGTTTTCAACTTTATTCATTAATGATACCTTTTTTTTTAACTTGTCTGGTATATAATCTTACCTTATAACTAAAAAAACGTTCAACATTTTCAAATGAAATTTGGTACACATGTTTCTAGGAACAATTCACATGTCATACCAAGTCACATAACTCTGCCTTGAATAATTGTTCAGTAACGCCCCTTTAACTTAGAAAAAACAGTCAAGCGTTGGTGCTCTTGATTTTATAGAGAGTTGCCATCTGTTTTGACGGTCATGGTAGAGTGCCCTTGGGCAAGGCGTATTTTCTAGCCTAGTACTGGTTTGTTTACCCAGGGATCATGAACAAGTGCACTGTCGCCTTGATATAACTGAATAATGTTGAAAACTGCGTAAAACCCCAATAAAACAAAATCTGTTTTGACTGAATATTTTCACAGTTGTCTGCTGCAGATTTGTGAATCCAGCTTATCCAGGTTACTGTTCTATAATCATTGGTTGAGTGTCCTAACCTTTACCCAAGGTCATATGATTATGGTCAAGGTCACATAAATTTCAAGTACTACACTCTTTAGTAGTCCCTATTGGACATCTCCAAACAATAATTATGTAGCTTTATTTTTCAATTTTAAGAATAGTCCCCTACTAGTACCACTTGAATGGACTTAACCCTTTCCCTCATAAAGTCGCTTTTTGACGCCTTTGCATCAGACAGCTTTTTGAAAACATAGTGATAAAAGAAGAAATTGCTCAAAACGAGCAATTTCTCCTTTTGCCACAATGTTTTCCACTTTTAGTCATAGGTTATCCATTCAATTATAGAGATTTTCTATTTTTTGATAAAATATGTTCAAAGTTGTCTGCTGCAGAATTGTTGTATGAGGGAAAGGGTTAAGATTTATTTCTGTATGTCTTTCTTTCTGATTTTTCATCTGTGTTAAAAACTGGATTATGAGATAAATAGGGAAGTATTGGAGCTAGTTTCGTGAAACTTGGTTTTCGCATTAAGGGCATATATGATAAAGAGCATTAAGTTTATTAGCTTTATTGCAGGTCAATGTTTCACTTCCAGGTCAAATGCCAAACTTCTGAGCTTACCTGAATTAGGTGATAATTGGATAAAGTTGAGGAGCTATGTTCATAAACTTTTTGTGTGCACAGATGGCAATTTGAAGGGGAAATGGCTTATAATCAGCATTATCTCCTTTTGCTACAATATTTTCAATTGCATTCAATAATTAAATTCTCATTTACTAAGATTTTCCATTTATTTGCCTAGATATTTTAGTTTATAAACTTACTTATTTTACGTTGATCGCGAAACAAACTTTCAGCTTATATTAATCACGGTTGATGTCTGCTTCTTGGAGACTTAACCAGTTCTCACCCCATTTGTGTGGAAAACAACAACAGTCAGAACCGGCTCATCACGGGACTTAAACCCGGAACCTTTGGTATGAGAGGCCAATGCTCTACTTCTGCACCACTGCCTTCCATGAGATGTTTTCATATTCCTCTGCTGTAGATTTTTTAGAAGTTGGAAAGAGCTAAATGATAGAATGTTAACCCTTTCCCAAATATAAGAAAACTGCAGCAGACGCCTTTGAATATATTTTGTCAAAAAAGGAAAAGCCAAGTCCCGGTAGCTCAGTTAGTAGCGACGCGGGCTGTCAATCCAGGGGTTGTGAGTTTGAATCCCGGCTCGGCCAACTTTCTTTCCGACGATTGACAAAAGTCAATGCGACATGTGTCATTCGTCTTCCACCAATGGGCTAAGTCTATGTGGAAAAGCAGCCAGTTGCTTGGGAAGATTGTTGTGTAGAGTACTGGTGTGAGAAAACCAGGAAATGCATGGGTAGGTGAACTGTCCGCCGTGATATAACAGAAATTGTTAAAAACGGCGTTAAACTCCAATCAATCAATCAATCAATCAAAAAAGGAAAATCTCTATAATTGAATGGATAACCAATGACTTAAAGTGGAAAACATTGTGGCTTCTTTTGTCACCATGTTTTCAAAAATCCGTCTGCTGCAGAGGCGTCTATATGAGGTGTAACGGGAATGGTTACTTCACGCATGCCTTTACCTTTTCTTATGACCCATCTATTAACTTGGATACTTGTGTATGGAACGCCGTCACTGTCTTTAGAAGTGATGAAACTCCATTATTATGTCTGTTTGTTATTACATTATGTACAACGATCTTTACATGTTGTGCAAACATATTTATATTATGTCAGTATATGGTTATGTGTTGTGGTTTTGTACTTATATTCTGACAGTTTTTATTATATTATGTCGGTACATATTTACATTATGTAGATACATCTTTACATTATGTCGGTACATCTTTACATTATGTAGATACATCTTTATATTAGGTAGATACATCTTTATATTATGTCGATACATCTTTATATCATGTGCTTGCTTTATTATATTATGTCCATACTTTATTATATTATGTGGATACATCTTTACATTATGTAGATACATCTTTATATTATGTGGATACATCTTTACATTATGTAGATACATCTTTATATTATGTAGATACATCTTTACATTATGTAGGTACATCATTACATTATGTAGATACATCGTTATAGTATGTGGATACATCTTTATATTATGTAGATACATCTTTATATTATGTAGATACATCTTTATATTATGTAGGTACATCATTACATTATGTAGATACATCTTTATATTATGTAGATACATCTTTATATTATGTAGATACTTTATTGTGCGCTGTGTTTACTTTATTACATTATGTCCATACTTTATTACATTATGTCAATACGTTTTTACATTATGTGCATACTTTAGTATAGTGTGTGCACAAATTATCATATATTATTTCGCCTCACACGAAATTCTAGCAATTTCATTGTTTAAAGCGTGTACGTGCAGAAATATATATTTCTATAGGTTTTGAGTAAATTCCATAGGGGGTGAGTAAAGTAAAAAAAGTCAGTTTAAAGGTTGGTTTTCGTAAAGTGGCTCTCAAATGTTACCAGTTACCCAGAAAGAAATGAAATGAATTGAAATAAATATGTTCATGTTGAACCGGTGTATTTTTTAAAATAATATATCTATTCCAATTCTTTAATCAATATTGATAGATCTTTTACTCATGACGTCATATTATGCTACCAACACATATCAACAAGTTACAGTATAGTTCAGTTTAAAGTGGTCGACGAAATAAATACATTATTGGGTTTGTTACTGACCCACTACGGAAATATAGTGGGTCTGTTGGACTATGTGCGACTTATTTTTCGATCCAACATGACAAATGTTTGAACAAGAACTGAATTTGATGGAAATTAATGTTCTTATGAATTTCAATGAATATTTGAACATACATTGAAACTCTGAAGTGTTCAGAGTCTTTTGAAACTTGACCTTGTGATCTAGTTTCTGACTCCACATACATGTAATCGCGTTTATAGATTGACCTAGATTTGATGACGATAAATATTCATAAAGATACAGATTTGATATAAAATATGTTCTCTACAGTTTCCATAAGGAATTTGAGACGAACACAGTTTATTTAAGGTAGATAACTAGTAATTTAAATGATGTCCAGTACATACACAATATAAGTCTAAGGGGACATAACTCTTTGTGTTTTAAAGCAATCTTTGTTTCACTTGCCGTCTAGCCTTTCAATATGTAGGTTAACATTTCCATACAGTTTTAATCAAATCCATCCACCAATGCCTTAAATATGGCACAGGACGACAGACGAACGGACGGACGGACGGACGGACGGACGGAAGGTAAACGACAAACACATCCCATTCATATTTGCCCATGATTAACAAAGTAGTAGATAATGTCCATGCAATATTATATTGTTTAGTTAGTTGTTTTTCTTATATTCTGTCGTGACGTTATTACATCTTGTGCTATCTGTGGTAACTTTATATGATGTGCAAACGTTGTTATATGTTGTGGATAGTTTAAGCAGGGTGATATACCGCCTTGACACCGGAAATTAAAGCGAGAATGTACGGAATGTGACGGTAATGTGATCCGTAAAGGGTAACGCCCGTAAAGCAAACAATTAAAATGGCGTCGCCGTGGCAACAGGCCTCCTTGGCCAATCTTCTTCAATCTATTAAACTAGGAGAGTTATTGAAAATATAAATATGTATCTACATAATATAAATATGTATTTACATAATATAACGATGTATCCACATAATATAAAGATGTATCTACATAATGTAAAGATGTATCCACATAATATAATAAAGTATGGACATAATGTAAAGATGTATCTACATAATACAAAGATGTATCTACATAATATAAAGATGTATCTACATAATATAAATATGTATCTACATAATATAAAGATGTATTTACATAATATAAAGATGTATCCACATAATATAAAGATGTATCTACATAATGTAAAGATGTATCCACATAATATAATAAAGTATGGACATAATATAATAAAGCAAGCACATGATATAAAGATGTATCTACATAATATAAAGATGTATCTACATAATATAAAGATGTACCGACATAATATAAAGATGTATCTACATACTATAAAGATGTATCTACATAATATAAATATGTATCTACATAATGTAAAGATGTACCGACATAATATAAAGATGTATCTACATAATGTAAAGATGTAACTACATAATATAATACAAACTGTCAGAATATAAGTACAAAACCACGTTTCATCACGTCTAAAGACAGTGCAGGCGTTCCATACTTGTGCTATGCATGGTTCATGCGATTCTTCTGATTCCTGTGTATACACAACTTCTTCCCTACTATATAAGGCATGTCTCTTGCTTTTCCCTGGCCAGTTGTGTAACGTTACCTATGCTGACAACTCAGAGCAAACTCTCTCCCTTTTCCTGACTTTCCCTCTAGTATGCTCTATAGTATCCTTTTAGTTGTATGTCTCATTTACTGTATACATTTGTTCTGTTTTGGCTATGGAATAAAGATAAACGCTCATTAAAAGTATAAATTATCGTTCTTTCTCTGTTGTCATGTTGTATCCCAAATCGAACCTGTCGTGGCTGGTTACATTTTGGTGCCGTGACGCGGATACAACACAGTACAGCAGCAGTTCTTCATTTTGAATTTTCTTTCAAAATGGCTGAACGCTTTGATCATGCTAGTATAAAGATAAACTAGCTAGGATTAAACATTAGAGTCGGGTGCTCTAGCAAAACCAGCATTTGCGTAATTGTTACAACTGTACAATGTACATAAGAATATCGTAATAAACTGTGTTGGAATATTCATGAAACCTACTTGGACTAAAAATTCACAAAAAGTGTTGAGCCTGATTAAAATTGCATGGATGAGCATGTTGATCTGGTGCTACACTGGTTGCCAAGGCTCTAGAGTTCTAATATTTCTTTTTGCAGAGGATGCTCATTATGTCTGCTCATCCATTTAATCTGATGTTTAAAGGAGTTTCATAAACATTTCTGTGACAAATTTGCAAACAATGTTGAATCAGATCAATTTGTGCCGATGCACACATTCATCTTGATTTACACTGATTGGTTTTCCTGGAACAATACTCAATATGGTATGATAACTGATTACATGTACACTCAAACCTGTGCTAAAGACCATCTTGGAATAGCAATTCCCTGTCTATTGGGACCTTACTTTTAGTTACCTAATAACTCCTTTTCTGTATAAATGACCCTGCAATTATAGATGACCACCTGTGAACAAAGACCAGATTGTTTACTTCCCTAGGGTAGTCTTTAAACACAGGTTTGACTGTATTTATATTTAGGACTGGTTAAACAAGATGATGTGCGGGCCAGTTTGCTGTATACTTCATGCCTAGGTGGAAATAAAGTCTGTTTTGAAATGTGGTTCCGTCCTGGAATGCAAATCAACAATTCCATCTCACTCATCCAGTCCGAGAAAGACTTTGGAAACTTTGAAAAGCATACGCTTCTATATGCGGTTTGTACAGGTAAGTACCTTCATAACACTTTCCCTCATATGGACGCTTTCTGACGCCTCTGCAGCAGACAGCTTTTTGAAAACATGGCGATAAAAGAAGAAATAGCTCTTAGGCAAGCAATTTCTCCTTTTGTCACCATGTTTTTAACTCTATTCAATAATTGTACTTTCATTTAACCCTTTCCCACATACAACAAATTTGCAGCAGACAATTTTGTAAACATTGTGACAAAAACCTGAAAAATCTCCATGAAAGATAGCTTAATTAATTGTTAAATAAAGTTGAAAACATTGTGGCCAAAGGTGAAATTGCTCATCATGAGCAATTTCACCTTTGGCCACAATGTTTTCAAAAGTCGTCTGCTGCTATTGCGTCAAAATGCGTCTGTAGGTGGGAAAGGGTTAAAGGGATTTTCCAAAAGAAAATGGGTATGTTTTTAATGTCGTCGGCTGCAGAAATTGTTGTATGTGGGAAAGGGATAAGAACCCAAAAGACTTATGGCTTTCAGAGCTGTAGATAAGAGGTATATTTCATGTGCAAACATCCTAATTTGTCCCATAACCCTTTCCCTCATATAGACGCTTTCTGACGCCTCTGCAGCAGACGGCTTTTTGAAAACATAGTGACAAAAGAAGAAATTGCACAAAACGTGCAATTTCTCCTTTCGCCACAATGTTTTCCACTTTTTGTCATAGGTTTTATCCATTCAATTATGGAGATTTTCTATGTTTTGACAAAATGCTTTCAAAGTCGTCTGCTGCAGAATTGTCGTATGAGGGAAAGGGTTAATCCTAACCCACCTGTAGGCACTTATTGACATATCTACAGTAGGTGACTTTTTGAGACATTAGGGTAAAATGAAAAATTGCTCATGATGAGCAATTTCTCCTTTTGCCACATTGTTTCAACTCTATTCTTCAATTATACTTTCATTTAAAAGAGAGTTTTATATATTATTGCCTAGGTGTTTTCAGAGTCGTTTACGACAGATTTGTTGCATGTGGGAAAGGTTTAAATCCTATGTCAATGTTACTCAAATGAATAATAAATATGAGAGAATCCTTTTAACGCTTTCAAAGTTACAGACTCGTTCTGACGCATATGTAGCAGATGGCTTTTGAAAAAATTGTGGCAATTTCTCTTTTTTCCAACAAAGTTTTCAACTTTTTTCAGTAATTATTAGTCGCCGGGCAGAAGCCCGCGACTTCTATTTGTAATAGGTTTTCGGAAATGACATGGGAGGGGGGATTATTATTAGAAAGAAACACATTTAGATGTCTTGAACATATTACAATTGCGTTTGTTTAAAAACATTAAGTAATGACACATATAAAATGAAATAAATATTCCGATGTTTTAGGTATTTGCAGTTTCTTTGTTTTGACTCGCATTTATGTTTTTTGTTTTGTTTACGAAGACAAAACAGTCCCTATTAGCTAGACTGATATACTTTATTTTACACTATATACTACATGTAATCAAAAGGCGATAACTACAAACCTTTACGTCGCACAGTCTAATTTGTTTACATACGCGCACCTGCTTGCAGCAGACTGTAATGTGTAAATATCGAGATGAAAATGACGTCGAATAGTCTCCTTTTAATGGCATTTTAACTTACTGAATGTTATTTTCATGTTCAAAGAGATGTCTTGATTTGTGAAGAAGGCATTTTATAATGTTTATCCATGTATATCTAAAATATGAACTGTTTCTAAGCTAAAACTGTTGATCGCGTGACTCGCGAATACCAACTGCGTAGATCAATCTCCTTTGCAGAGAGCCGCTCTTTACACTCACTTACAAATAGTAAATCATAGGTGATTTAAAATGTTTATTTGGTTCGAAACAAATGAAGAAAAGAACAAACCGAGATAAAACTGGTTTTAATAGAAATATTACTTTGAACGAACACTCTCTGCCTATAAAGAGAGTTTCAAGAACGACACCTATGCGAATAAGAAAGAATCGGGTCTTTCGTACAAAATTATTTCGTCCTTGACAATTTTAAATGTGTCATTTAATTCCCTAAAGGCATATTGCTTCCGATCTACATATTATTATGCATCAATGACACAAGGGCGCTCATCATAATTTTAAAACATGAGTAGTTTGTTATTTTCATTATTAAAAAAGAAGGAAAGAATTACAATAAATTAACATGTTGTAGGGCTCAATTTATGTTCGAAATTAAGTTTAAATTATACAACATTTTCAATGAGATTAAACTGTTTAGTTGATATTATATTTCGAATGTGGTCTAATTTATAAATATTGGACTACATTTCAACATTTGTTAGAGTATGATATAATTAGGATGCCAAGCTAATATCATTTTGAGAAAAAGAGAAAACTCATGTCTTCAGCGATTTAACCTTTATCTCATTGTTTGAAGAGTAGATTGCTGCAAAGGTGTCGACTGTTGACTTTAATAGGGGAAAGGTAAAATGACGTACTATTGCATGCAAATCCTAAATTGTCTGTTTTGTGGTTTTATTGAAAGATAATAAAATTCAAATATTCTGATAAACATCTTGAAAAGTGTATGTGGAATTCACAAATCTTACAAGAGAAAGTTGATGCAAGGCATCAATGTCGCCGGAAAAGACTGCATTGATTTATTTATGTATTATTGACTTTCCTTAGTCTATTCAAACATTAGGAACGTTGAAATGAAAACATTTGCTTATAAATTTTATATACATACCTATACATTAGGGTATCTATAAAAAATTAACGAAATGTGTACACATTTATCTTGGCTTAAATTTAATTTTGCTGTTGTTACTTATTTAAATAATAGTATTCATTCATATAATTTCAATGTGTGTCAATCTTATTCGAATCACAAGGTAAATATCCTGGTATTGCTTTAAAGGGAGGTAATTTGAAGAAAACAAAAGTCTTCAAAAGGAGAAATATATCGGCATTACCGTCTACAGTTTAAATTGTTCTATTGTTTGTGGATTTAAAAATGTTCTTTTTTTCTTATTTCTACATGTACAACGAAATATTGCGGCTTCTCTTTGACGCTTTGCGTCAAACATTCGTCTTGTACTTGTCTAAAATAAAATAATATCACTCGCTTTTTCATATCGAAATGCGCATGCGCGAAAATCGATGTTAAAGGTCACGAAACTACACAACAGAATAGGGTCTATATTTAGCTTAGAAACAGTTCCTACTTTAGATATTCATGGATTAACATTATTAAATGAATTCTACACAAATCAAGACATCTCTTTGAACATGAAAACAACATTTAGTAAGTTAAAATTGCTATTAAAAGGAGAATCCGAAATTGACCTCAATGATGACACATAAGAGTCTGCATTAGGGGGTGTTGGTTCACGTCTTGAAGGGACCACTTTTGTCTTCGTAAATAAGACAAAAAACTTAAATGCGAGTGAAATAAAAAAAACTGCAAACATTAAAAAATCGGAATATTTATTTCATTTTAGATGTGTCATTTATTAGTGTTCGTAAACAACCACAATTGTAATATGTTCAAATTATCTAGATTTGTTTCTTTCTAATAATAAGCCGCCCTCCCATGTGATTTCCGAAAAGCTATTAAAAATAGAAGTCGCGGGCTTCTGCCCGGCGACTAATAATTATTCCTTAATGAATGCACTGTATACATACTAAGACTAATGATTGGCAAGATTACTCATTTCCATTACTGTTTATGATCAATAATTAATTGGTTGTGTGTATGGTCAAACCTACTTTGGAATGGAGATTGATCATAAACAATGAAAGGCTTCAATTATCATTCACTTCGTTGACAAAACAATGCAAGTTATGATACATTTTAACTTGACCCCACCCCTGATGTTCCAATATGCCCCTCAGTTGATAACTGTTTATTCAACTACTATAATGTTAGTGTTATGCATAACTGCAGTATGGATTTCCGGCGACATTGATGCGTTGCATCAACTTTCTCTTGTTCCTTCAGTTATAGAGATTTTCCATATTTTTACCTACATGTTTGTAAAGTCGTCTGCTTCAAATTTGTTGTGTATGGGAAAGGGTTAAGTATCCATAATACAGGTAATGGTCAATGATAAAGAAGATGCGTGGCAAATATTTGTTTACTTCCTCATTATTTACATGGGTCTCTGTTATTGGAAAGCGCCAGGAGGTTGCTTCCTGTAGGGATGCTTAGAAATTTCGGGCAAGGAGAATATTTAGACCTGCCAGCGTGACCACATATCTTGATTTCTCTTTGTCCTTACTAAGTACATTAATTTAAGGTAATGACTTTTAAAACATCCCTTTTACACTCTATATACATGTGTGAGTTTTACAAATTAAAAACAAAAGACAAAGGTCAGTATATTAATTGAATGTATGTACATTTTTATTAAGCGAAATTCATACTGTATCTAGTCTAGACAGTAAAAAAAAAGTAGAATCCTTCTATTGAATTGGTAAATGTAGTCTGGTTCCTTAAAATTACCATCCTATGATATATTACGCAGTAATTAGACGAAGAAGCCACGTCCCGTATTCACTTAATTTTTCAATTTAGATTTTTAACTAAATCTAAATCTTAATATTTAGTCCACGTTTTATATTTAATCCGTATTCATCAACGCGTTTCAAACCGATCTGAATTTGGTCTAGTTTGTCAATGTCGTAAGCGCAGCGACTCTGGTTTCCGAATCATGTTAAGAGCTAAACTAAAAGACAGTACCATTCATCTATAGTCTATTTATAGATTTTCATTTTTATCGTAATTTCACATACAATATTCATTTGCTTTGCTTTTAATAATCTGACTTTCATGTTCAGTACATACTTGATTCCAAGTTAACTTTGAGTACAATTGTCATCAAGAAATGCAGACATGAAACGATTTGAACCACAGGAATATCTGTTTCAAGATCAATTTCGTTCTTTTTCGCTGTTGCAGTTTCACATTTCATGAATATCGCGGTAAACATGATATCGGTGTATTTTGCCTAGCCGACAACATGTTTTATCACGGATGCGATGTGAACATCTAGAAAACTTAAATGACATGAAATCTTCTGGTTCTTACAAACAAAGTGTGATCGGATTAACTGAACTGTATTCAATCTATCACTGTAAATGTAGACAGCATTTCAACTCTTATATCAACTGGTAAATTTACAGTTTGAGAAAATCAATTTCGTTCTTTTTCGCTGTTGCAGTTTCACATTTCATGAATATCGCGGTAAACACGATATCGCCATCATATCGGTGTATTTTGCCTAGCAGACAAAACATGTTTTATCACGGATGCGATGTGATCATCCAGAAAGCTTAAATGAAATGAAATCTTCTGGATCTTACCAAACAAAGTGTGATCGGATTAACTGAACTGTATTTAACTCATCACTGTTAATGTAGACAGCATTTCAACTCTTATATCAACTGGTAAATTTACAGTTTGAGAAATAAATTCAAGTAAATTTTCATGCACTGGTTTAACGTTTTAAAAAAAAAAATTGAAACTAGTTCCTATGTTAAGCCTTTCCCACGTACAACAGATATGTAGCACATTAAGTAAAAATTGGAACATCTTGCTAAATGAAGGTATAATTGATGGACATAAAGTTGAAAACATTGTAGCAAAAGGATAAATTTCTCGTAATCAATTTCTCTTTTTGTCACAATGTTTTCAAAAGTCTCTACAGCTCTTGTCATTCTTTCGGATCACGTGTACATTGAAATACGTTTCCTTGAGTTTCTGAATGCTAATCACGAAACGGGTTTCGTCAACTCGAGATTGTTCGTTTGTAATCCGACAGCTTTGATTTTCAATTGCTCAATTTTCCACAATAATTTCAACTCTTTTCAATTATCTTACTATCATTTATAGAGATTTTCTATGTTTTGTACTTAAGTAATGATGTTAAAGTCTGTCAGGGTAAACATCATTGAAATCATTGTGACAAAAGGTGAAATTGCTCATAATGAGCAATATCTGCATTTGCCACAACAATTTCAACACTTTTCAATTATCATACGATAATTTATAGAGATTTTTTACTTGATAATTTCAAAGTCGTCTACTGCAGATTTGTTTTATGTGGGAAACCCTTATCCACTATTATGACTTACCGATACAAACGAAAAACAGGTTTTCTGTGTGTCAGCATTATTTAATAAAACATTATCATAACAGGGCGTGTGTTCAATACAAATAGTTGATTGTTTTGGGTACTAATTTAAATTTATCATAACCTCTTGTCCATTTATCTTTAGTTTTATATGTCACTTTTCATGATCAGTTTAACTCTAAATTATCCCATTCACTTAAAACACAGACCCTGCCAGGTTAAATATCCTACATAAAACTTATATCTCCAATAATAGATATCAGCATTACTGACTACAGATTAAATTGTTCTAATGTTTGTGGATTTAAATGATCTTTTTTCTTATTTCTTCATGTGAAACGAAATATTGCGGCTTCTCTTTGATGCTTTGCATCAAACATTCGTCTTGTTTGACTTTGTGCAAGTTAAACATCGGACTCCGGACTCAGGGTATTTGTGACTTGAGCAGATTTAATACCCTTTCCCTGATACAACGAATCTGCAACACTGTGACATTATCTATGCAGAAGTATAAAAAATTACTATCTTTATTGAATAAAGTTGAAATCAATGATGCAAATGGAGAAATCTTTCATTATGAGCAATTTCTCATTTTTTTTGGCAAAAAGTTTCCAAAGAGTCATCTGCAGATATTATTGAAATGCTACTGTATGTGGGAAGGGCTAAGAACTGCCAGTGAGTCCATACCCTCGGATCCAAATGACAAATGTTTGTCAGAACATTCTTTAAACCTGCTGTGAATAGGAAGATTATTTTATTTTAACACTGTCAACAATGGAGAAATTGCTTGCTTTGAGTTTTATGCTGCAAAAGCTTCATGGACGGGGTACAGGGTTTATCTAAAAAAAATCTCCCTATTTACACATTTTGAATCATCTCAATTCTGAAATAAGCTCTTTTATTGATGTCTGTTATCTTCCTAAATGTGCGATGATGGCCAAGAGTTTATACTCATCAATTACTAATAAATAAACACTAGTCTTGTAGGAAGTACAATCAAAACTTGACATAAATCAAAAACATCAAGCTCTAGCTGTCTTTTATTGAAGATCACCATTTTTATTGTAATAATGCATTCATGTCAAATTAAGTGTTTGATTGGGAAATCAATTGATATTCCCTAACATTCTTTTGAAGTAAATCTTTCCTACCAGCAGATTCATGTTGCCCAATCTGCAGCAGATCATCACCTTTGAAAACATTATTGCATGATGAGCAATTTCCCTTTTTTGCCACAATTTTCGTCTCGCTGCGAAAGCGAAAGCCTAAGGTGTTGCTTTTCTGGCGACGGCGTCAACTATTTAGGGCTTTCGTTTTTCGAATATAGTTACATCTAATACCCTTCTTCACATTGTATGCTAAAGATACTGAGTGCACCCAATGAAAATGTCATTGAAATTTCACTGAAATGTCACTGAAAAGCAGTGAAATTTCACTGAAATTCAACAAAATCACCAAATTTCACTGAAATATCACTGAAATTTCATATCATTTTTTTTTCACTGAAATTTCAATAGTATTTCAAAGACTGAAATTTCAATAATATTCAGGGAATAAAATTAAATAATATTAAGTTAGATCTAGATCTACTGAAATTCAATAATAATTATGTAAGTGAAAGCATGTGATACTAATTTGAGAGGTATTTTTCATGGACTGGAGAAAATTTAAATGTAAATACAAGAGGACTTGATGGTCCTAAATCGCTCACCTGATTTAAAATAAATCTAGTTTTCAATGTTCTTGGCGGCAATGTTTTTAAGGTTCAGAATAATTTGAATAAATTAACTTGGTAAAGGATCACCTAAGGAACATTACTGCATATTTTTTTTTAAATCGGCCCAATACTTCTGGACAAGAATATTTTTTAAGTTTTCATGGATTTTCCAAACCAAAATGCGTCTACCCAATTTATTGCATCCCATCGACCGTCTGTATTTGTTTACATGAATATAGATTCTACCTACTATGAATCAAAGTATTTGATTGGACGAGAAGCAGTCACGTGTGATTCAATAAAAAATGACTATTTGACTATTTTTCGCTTTTATTCTAAAATTCAGGTCCAATAGTCCATTTTCGAGTCAATAGTTCATCTGTTACATGGCACGCGCGTCTAAAAGGTGGCGTTATTGTTTGAAATGACGTCATGCACGTGCATAACCAACATTTTAATGCGCGTGCCATAATGGGCATGTAACAGTATACTGCATTATTCCTGCATTTACAATAATAATTCTGTGTTTATGTTAGAATCTACATTTATTTATTAAAATGTTTACAGCAATGTAATAAATAAACTAGTTAAAACATGCTTTTTTCATGAAGATATATAATAAACCAGCTATTTACCCCTTTTGACTTCGTCTCGGTCAATAGTTCTCTATTTCCGGTCAATAGTCATTCACTTGGAATAATAGTTTTTCACTATTGACCTCAAGAGGAGTAAATAGCTGTATCTTAAAATATGTTACGTCATGGCGCGTGGTATGACGTCATAAAAAATAGGTTGAGCTACTGTTCAAACCAAGATTGTGGTCATTTTCAACACAGATGCTATTTTCACGGATTATATGCAATTTATCGCCGATATTTGCATTTATTTTTGTTTAGCTGATGGATTAAATGTTCTAGAATACTCGTAAGTAATTACTTAACTTTTATCTTGCATTATTTCATTTTTATTGCAATCAAAAAGCTGTGACGAAGATCTCACATTCCCCCCTCTGTCCCAAAAGAAATATATTTTAAAGCATTGTTTGATCATCAGTGTTTTTTCAACAATCGCTTTATATTTGTTCTGACAGTTGTCAGTTCCTTTCCATATATGAGCCGTCCCACGAGAAAACCAACTTTGTGGACTCTGCGTTAAGAGTCGACACAGATTAGCAGGCTAACCCGGACAGACGCCTCCTGTGGATTTTATGTTTTAGGAATCATTAATCTATACCTCTCTCACTCTGAGACGGAATGTGTCAGCCCGGATTATACTGCACCGGACTGTGCGGGCTGATCTGGATCGAACATTACGCAGAGTCCATAATTTTGGTTTTCTAGTGGAACTGCTTATATTTTGAGACGTGTCAGGACGTCATAAAGATGTCCGTAAGGTAATCGTTAAACAAAAGCACCATTTAGTATTGCAGACATTTTCATTCATCTTGCGGATATATGTTCGTAAGTTTTTGTTCAGTGTTTGTGCGAGAGTGCTTTTCTTGCTTTTTTGACGCAACAAAATGGGCAAAGACGCACTGATCTTTGTTATTACCTGCAAAAGACAAAAGAGTTATTACAGGGCAGAGGGGGAGATTCATGAATATTAACAACATGACATGTCTGATTTATGCCTTATGTGCTTCATTAGACCAGTGTGTGGTGGTAGTATACTGGTATGCATATCGAGGTCGTCACAGGTATATAGGGATCCGCCATACGTATGTGTTCAAAGAGACATCATCGCTCTAGCAACTTCATTTCATATCTGATTTTCATGATACTTCACACACAGGTTCAATACATTGCATCTTGTACAAGTTGGCGTTTCTTTGACCTAGACCAAGGTCACAGTGATGATAATACTTCTGTAAGAAACGATGACATCACTCTAGCGACTTCATTTCTTCTCAAATGTTCATGAAACTTCAAGCACATCTTCACTAACATTGCCGCTTATAAATACAAGTTTGCGTTTCACAACCTAGATCAAAGGTCAAGAACACAGTGACTATTATACTAATGTATAAAACAACGTCATTGCCCTAGCAACTTTGTATTTGATCCGATTGTGATAAAACTTGACACACTATTACACATGTTCACCAACATTGCCACTTTGCATTTCAACAACCTAGGTCAAAGGTCAAGGTCACAGTAGCTATTAAAAGTGTATAAAGCCATGTCATTGCTTTAGCAACTTAATTTATTATCCGATTGCTATGAAACTGAATACATATTTTCATCAGCAATACCTTTCATATGAGTTTGCGTTTCACTGACCTAGGTCAAAGGTCAAGGTCACATTGATTATACAGCGATTGTTTTCCTTCTATAGATGGTACCGTTAAACGGACCCATTAACAATTACAAACGGTTCTTCACAATTTTCTGACAGGGTCATAATTCTCGTCATCTAGCATAATTTTAACTTTTTAACTTGATTTTCTGACAAAAATATATAAAATTATTGACTCGTCGCCTTTGTTTACATTTTTAAATGCCGTGTATTCATTCAGGTGTTGCCTTTTTATCGAATATGATATTTAATCGAATCAAATATATATATATTAAAGTAAAACATACAAAAGTATAAGGAGTTGGGTGATATTTCTTTTAATTTTTTTCACCTATTTCGTCGAGTCAATTTAACCGTGTGTTGGAAGCAAACAAAATGGCGGCCGATTCAAATTGTTCGCTGATGTGATTTCGATTTCATGTGGACAGTGGTAAAGAGATGAGCTGCATGTTTTTGAGAATCAAGTCAATGTTAAATATGATTTATTTAATCGTTGCAATAGCTGTCTGTGATGTAAACATCATGATAACGTTGATCGCGCCGATAGGATAAATGTAAATGCAAAATTACTCATTGAAGACATATATGCATAAGTAAAGCTTCTAGATGATGAAGATTCAATCGTTTGGCATTAAATTCTGCTAGAAGTGAACACAACAGACAAAGAACTTGCCAAGAATCTCCCTTTGCCCCAAAGTTTTGATTTAATAAATCTTCAACTCATTGGCCATTGTAGAATGTCTTTAATATTAAATATATGATTTGAACCTAAATGAACATTGATGATAAACTTTGTTTCATAAATGTGAAATCATAGCATACCTGTTTAACATCATAATGTACAGAACTAAAATAAGGTCATACTCTCATAGAGATCATATTATCTGTATTGGTAATTTCATGTCTCACAGACCACACCTGTGAGAGACAACTATGATGTTTTATGTACATTATGTTAAAACGGCTATGACAAGTTTTCAACATCATATTAATTAATTAAAATTAGGGTTGGGAATCTGTTGCCAAAATTATAATTGATCAACAGTTGTCCCATTTAACCAATAATCAATTATAAATTTATATATTCACTAAAGTTTTCATATTTTATATTCTGTTTGATTCGACTGTTCAGTGTCAATTGTAACATTTGATTATTTGTTTTCACTTCTCTATTAAATATTTCTTCAAAAATACAAAATGAACATGCTAAATGTAAAATGTACTTTCAGAATATTCTTAACCCTTTCCCACATATAACACATCTTCAGCAGACGACTTCAAAAACCTCAAAGCAAAAACAAGGAACAACTCTATAAATAAGGGTATAAGTACTGAAAATAGTTGAAACATTGTGGCAAAGGGAGAAATTGCTCGTTTTGAGCAATTTTTTCTTTTGTCACGATGTTTTCAAAAGTCAACTGCTGCAGATGCATCAAAATGCATCTATAGATGGGAAATGGTTAAAATGACCACATACTATTTCAAATTCTCAGTAAAAGAAATCATGTTTTTACTTGTATTTCACAGTACTGTTTTACTTTAAAGTACTGTTTTTCATTTGCCTTGCATTAATGGCGAAATGATAACACAAATAAATTAAGTATCGTGTAAATGGCAGATTTGTTATCACATGGTTAGAATGAGCTAGGGTACTGATTCTTATGGTTGTACATGCAGTATAATTATTTCTAGTTGTCACATGAAAATTAAAACATATTGTCATTTGTTTTAGGCAAACTGTTCAACAACTTTCATTTGACGGCCACAGAGGAGGAGAAGACCAGGATCTGGATGGAAAAAATAATAAATACAAATTAAAAGATTAATTAAATTAATTAAACTTTGTTAGATGTTTGAGCTCATAATTTATAGTGGATTTAAACTGCATGACTTTTAACCTCACCTGAGCACAAAGTGCCTAGTGAGCTATTGTGATTCCTCGTCGTCGTCTACCTGTCTGTTCACATTTTCCTACAATCAGTTTATAATTATGTTTTCCTTTCAATTCTAAATTTTTTATGTATATATATACATAATATCTTTTGCACAGTCACAGAGGTCACAACACGGATTTTAGATGTTCTTGATCACATTTTACTCAAATTTCAATGTTATTTTGCCCCTTTCTTTCAATGAAATCTCACCAAAATTTCACTGAAATCTCACCAAAATATCAGTGAAATCTCACCAAAATATCACTGAAATTTCACTGTTATTTTGCCCATTTCTTTCACTGAAATCTCACCAAAATTTCACTAAAATCTCGCCAAAATTTCACTAATATCTCCACAAAATATCAGTGAAATCTCACCAAAATCTCGCTGAAGTTTCACTGTTATTTTGCCCCTTTCTTTCACTGAAATTTCACTGATATTTCACTGAAATCCCATTGAAATCTCACTGAAATTTCAGTCAATATTTTCACTGGATATATATATGTGACCTTCTTTTTGGGGTAAAAAACATGATTTTGGTGGTTTTTGGTTGACTTTGAGATTTGGTCATAACTTCCTCATTTTTTGTTAGATTGATTTCAAAATGTGCACACATATTTCATAAATAAGATACTTTAACATATCAAACGGGTTTTTCGGTCAAACACTTGGATTTTTTCTTTTTCATTTCTTGTATTTTTCAATTTTGAGTTTAGCTCAACATTAAAGTTTCTTTTTTTTTTATTTTTCTCAATAAGTTTTGGTACTAGGGCTTTCATATTTGGAATATAGTTACAACTAATACCCTCCTGCACATCGTACACTGACGATGCTGAGTGTGACCTTTTTTCGGGGTAAAACACTTGATTTTTGGTGGATTTTGAGAATTTGACATAGCTTCTTCATATTTTGTTGGATTAATTTCAAATTGTGAACACACATTTCATTAATAAAGTACTTCAACATATCAAACAGATTTCGGGGTAAAACGTTTTTATTTTGTTATTAGCTCACCAGAGCACAAAGTGCTCAAGGTGAGTTTTTGTGATCGCCTTTTGTCCGTCGTCCGTCGTCTATCGTCCGTCGTCAACATTTGCTTGTTAACACTCTAGTGGCAAAATTTTGCATCCAATCTTCATGCAAGTTTATCAGAACATATATCTCCATCACATCTAGGCCAAGTTTGAAACTGGGTCATGTTGGGTCAAAGACTAGGTCACTAGGCCAAATTAAAGGAAAATCTTGTTAACACACTTGAAGGCACATTTTTGGCTTGAGCATGTTGAAACTTTGTCAGAATGTTTGTCTTAGTGATATATAGGTCATGTCGGGTCAAAAACTAGGTCACTAGGCCAAATTGAAAGAAAATATTGTTAACACTCTGGAAGCCACATTTTAAACTTGAGCATGTTGAAACTTTGTCAGAAAGTTTGTCTTGATGATATCTAGGCCAAGTTCGAATATGATTTATGTCCGGTCAAAAACTAGGTCACTAGGCCAAATTTGAGACAAATCTTGTTAACACTCTGGAAGCCGCATTTTTGGCTTGAGCATGTTGAAACTATGTCGGAAAATTTGTCTTAGTGATATCTAGGTCAAGTTTGAATATGGGTCATGTCGGGTCAAAAACTAGGTCACAAGGTCAAATTTAAGGAAAATCGTGTTAACACTCTTGAAGCCGCATTTTAAACTTAAGCATGTTGAAACTTTTTCAGAAAGCTTGTCCTGATGATATCTAGGCCAAGTTCGAATATGGGTCATGTCATGTCAAAAACTAGGTCACTAGGCCAAATTTAAGGGAAATCTTTTTGACACTCTGGAAGCCACATGTTTGGCTTGAGCATGTTAAAACTTTGTCAGAATATTTTTCTTGATGATATCTAGGGTATGTTCGAATATGGGTCAGGTCAGGTCAACAACTAAGTCACTAGGCCAAATTGTAAAACAATCTAGTTAACACTATAGAGATCACATTTTTGACTTGAGCAGCTTGAAATTTTGTCAGAAAGTTTGTCTTGATGATATTGCCATTGGCGCTGAAAAAGTTATGTCTCAAATAGCCCATTCTCAGGTAAGCGATTCAAGGGCCTCATGGCCCTCTTGTTTTTTTTTTTAATTTTTGTATTTTTGAACTTTGCGTTTAGCTCAATTTTTTTTTTTTTTGAATTTCTTGTATTTTTGAATTTAGCCTTTAATAGCAAATTAATTAATTACAAACTAGGTCACTAGGTCAAATTTATAATAAATCTTGTTAACACTCTGGAAGCCACATTTTTGGCTTGAGCATGTTGAAACTTTGTCAGAATGTTTGTCTAAGTGATATCTATGCCAATTTCGAAACTGGGTCATGACCCATTACAAACTAGGTCACTAGGTCAAATTTAAGAAAAAATCTTGTTAACACTCTTGAAGCAATATTTTTGGCTTGAGCATGTTGAAACTTTGTCAGAATTATTGTCTTGCTGATATCTAGGCCAAGTTCAAAACTGGGTCATGTCCGGTAAAAAACTAGGTCACTAGGTCAACTTTAAGGAAAATCTGGAATCCACATTTTTGGCTTGAGCATGTTGAAACTTTGTCAGAATGTTTGTCTTATTGATATCTAGGCCAAGTTTGAAACTGGGTCATGTCCGGTTAAAAATTAGGTCACTAGGTCAAATTTATGAATCATCTTGTTAACATTCTGGAAGCCACATTTTTGGCTTGAGCATGTTGAAACTTTGTCAGAATGTTTGTCTAAGTGATATCTAGGCCAATTCCGAAACTGGGTCATGTCCGGTCAAAAACTAGGTCACTAGGTCAAATTTAAGAAAAATCTTGTTAACACTCTGGAAGCAATATTTTTGGCTTGAGCATGTTGAATCTTTGTCAGAACTAACACTATAGAGATTGCATTTTTGACTTGGGCGGCTTGAAATTTTGTCAGAAAGATTGTCTTGATGATATTGCCATTGGCGCTGAAAGAGTTAAGTCTTAAAAAGCCCATTCTCAGGTGAGCGATCCAGGGCCTCATGGCCCTCTTGTTTAACTTTGTATTATTTTTTTTTTTTTTTTTTTTTTAAAAACAATTGTGTTTAGCTCAATGTTAAAGTTTTGTTATTTTACTTTTTGTCTTTTACGCTTGCATTAATAGTCAAAGCAGGGGACAGCGAGACATTTAATTACGCGTTATTCTTGTTTCAACTCTATTCAATAATCATACTTTTATTTATAGAGATTTTGAATATTTTCAAAGTCGTCTGCTGCTGTTGTATGTGGGAAAGGGTTATATAAGCCTTGCTCCTTGAACACTGTCCTTAGCATATTTTAATGAGGTAAGATCAAAATGTACGTACAATGCAATCCTTTTGGACATCGTGTGTCAGAGGTTTCTTATCAAATGGTCAAGAACCAGGCTCCAAAACAATTAAAGTTTCTGCACTCAGAATTTGTACTCCAGTATCTGATCGGTCAGAAGCAAATTAATTTCTCGAAACTGACCAATCAGAAGTTTTTTTGAGGGCAAACAGTTCATTTCTGATTTCAGAGAATGCTTTTAGAGTTTTATTGTTTCTGGACCTGAATAAGCTGAGGGAATGGGCAGGTTGATCTGGACTACACTGCTCACAAAAACTCTTAATGTTGGTTTTCTTGAGCAGCGCTCATAACTATGTTTTTTTTATCTCTAACCAATAATTATTATTCGCCGGGCAGAAACCTGCGACTTACATTTTTAATAGCTTTTCGGAAATGACATGGGAAGATGAGTTATTATTAGATTTTTTTTTTTAAATGTCTTGAACATAATTATTACAATTGCGTTTGTTTAAAAACACTAAGTTATGACACATCTAAAATGAAATAAATATTCCGATGTTTTAAGTATTTGTAGTTTCTTTATTTTGACTCGCATTTATGTTTTTTTGTTTTATTTACGAAGACAAAACAGTCCCTATTAGACTTGCAGCAGACTGTTATGTGTCAATATCGAGATAAAAATCACGTTGAATTCTCCTTTAAATAGCAATTTTAACTTGCTGAATGATATTTTCATGTTCAAAGAGATGTCTTGATTTGTGAAGAATGCATTTAATAATGTTTATCCATGTATATCTAAACTTTAAACTGTTTCTAAGCTAAAACTGTTGATCGGGTGACCGGGTCCTTTGCAGAGAGCCATTCTTTACACTCACTTACAAATAGTTAATTATAGGTGATTTAAAATGTTTATTTGGTTCGAAACAATTGAAGAAAAGAACAAACTGATATAAAACTGGTTTTAATAGAAAAATGACTTTGAACGAACACTCTCTGCCTATAAAGAGAGTGTCAAGAACGACAACTCTGCGAAGAAGAATGGGGTCACGGAATAGGTCTTTCATTCAAAATTACAGGGGGCCACAAAGACCTTCTCTACTAATGTTATGATGGATAACTTCTATTAAACATACAGGGGGCCACAAAGAGCTGCTATACTCAATCAATGATAATTTCTATTTAAATATACAGGTGGCCACAAAGAGCTGCTATACTATATGATGGATAACTTCTATTTAACATACAGGGGGCCACAAAGAGCTGCTATACTCAATGATAATTTCTATTAAATATACAGGTGGCCACAAAGAGCTGCTATATTATGTGATGGATAATCATCCAAGTCTAGAACTCAATCAGACGGCAATCAATGAGTACCCAGAGTTTATCGGCGAGATCATAAAAGCCTGTTTCAAACCCATAAAGATGTCCACTAACAGAACTGAGCGACAGGATGATGAAGTTGAAGATGAAGTGTTTCAGGTTAGCTTTTGATCTTCAAGACTGATGGAATCTTGTCCTTTAGTTTAAATATATTTTTTACATATATTATTAAGCAAGTTCTTTCATCTTATATTAATCTTTTCCCACATGCGGACACGCCTATAAATCAGTTTATTGTGTTTTCACTTCATTTCTTAACTTTATGTAGAGTTTGGGAAAAAGACAAGATTTAACAATTAACCCTTTTCCACACAAATACGCTTCCTGACGCCTCAGTAGCAGACAACTTTTGAAATCATTGTGACAAATGGAGAAAACTGCTCCTCCATTTGCCATAAAGATTTTAACTCTATTCAATAGTCATGCTATCAATTAAAGAGATTTTCTATATTTTGTACTTGATAATTTCAAATTTGTCTTCTGCAAATTTATTGTATTTGGGAAAGCGTTAAAATTATCCCTTCATAAACAGTGAGATTATCGGGATAATATTCAGTTATATATCATTTCATCATTTAGGTGTAATATTGAGATTTATTACATGCCTGGACATTTTCCGGTGGAAAAACATGCAGATTGACATGCGCTCTTCAGACACGACGGATTTAAATTCCGTATCTACACGCGGTGAAAATACAAGATTGTGATGTCAGACAGTGTGCGGACTACTTTCAATGAGGTTCCCGTTTTGAATCTGCGCTACGTAGTAAAATATGCAGACAACCAGTACTATTTAGGAAAATTGTTTCTATTGTATGTATCGAAAATCTAGCGTCAAATTTAATAAAACCTCTTAAGTAACGATTATGTTGTCATTTTCTCCCACAAAACAATGGAAATTTAATGTTATTGGGCGGGACTTACGTATCAGCATACTTTCTAGGGGCGTGGCCTAAGTATTGTAGTCAATATTCACCCGCCATTCATCTTTTCATTTCAAGATTACAAAATTATATGCCCAATAAAAAAAATATTGAATCTGTATATTTGTTATTTTTTTTGCTCTTCATAGATCGTAGGTATATAATAAAAGGAATATTACGTTGCGAAAGCGATAAATGTGTTTGTATTGCACAACTCATAGCGTGGGAAAATCCATATCTTACTCAACCTTCAGTCTCGTAAGATATCGATTTTTCCATGCTACTTGTAGTGCAATACAAACCCTTCTATCGCTCCCGCAACGTAATATTCCGTATATATTACATAAATTCAATGGTAAAAAACTAAATATTGATTCACCGAGTGAGCACTACAAATGATATTTTCACAACTAGCAATAACACATGTGAAACCTCTCTGTTGGTGTTCACGAATAGTCGGTATTTTAATCTTACATCAATCCAAGCCCTGGTAGCTGGGTCGATAGTGACCTGGACTGTCAATCCAGGGGTTGAGATTACTAATCCCAGCTCAGCCAACATGCTATCTTATGTTTGACAAATGTCACTGTGACAAGCGTTATTCGTCTTTCACGAATGGGCTAACAGTCTATATGGATGAGCAGCTTGTTGCTTTAGAAGTATGTTGTGTGGAGTACTGGTGTGAGAAAGCTAGGAAAAACATGAGTAGGTGAACTGGCCGCCTTGAAATGACTGAAAAATTGTTGAAAATGGCGTTAAGCCCGAATCAATCGATCAATCAATCAAACAATTATTCTATTCATTTCATGCCTTTACTTATGTAGACATGTTGAGTCTGGAAAGAAGACGAGAGTTGACAGCTAAAATTGTTTCACTTGATAAAAGTCACTGTTTGTAACAGTGAGATTATCAGGATATGATTTAAACCTTTCCGATATACGAGAAATCTGCAGCAGACTAGCCAATTTTTTTTGAAAAATATCTACAAATGATGATCAAGTTCTTGAATAGAGTTGAAAACATTGTGGCAAATGGATAAATTGCTCATTATGAGTAATTTCTCCATTTGCCACATTGTTTTCAAAAGTCATCTGCAGCAGATGCGTCGAAATATGTCTGCAAGTGGAAAAGGGTTAACTCCTTCTCAATTATCCACTGAAAAGCACGTCTTTATTATATAGCTGCACATTTTCTTGCACAAATACACCACAACAAATTAAAATTAAGCTAATGGGATGTCACTGAAATATGATGACGAGCCAAACAAAATGTGTTAGTGAAACGTTAAATTGTGATATTGAAACTTTTACTTTTTTTTTTTTTTTCTTTGATCTCTCTTAAAAGTTTTACACGGACTAGGTATATAATAAAAGGGAAAAAAACAAGCAGTTGCAGTTTGTCGGTCTCGGGAGATGTTAATTTTCAAAGCTTCTTGTAGTATAATACAAATTGATCCATAATATTCCCTATGTATTAATTTCAGATGTGTGAGGGCTGCCTAGAGGAGACAAACCTTCATGCTGTCCATGCCAGTTGGTTACTGCCTTACATTATTACACTACAAGAGTTAGATCTCCATGGTAACAAGTTAACTGAACTGCCAAAATGTCTGCCCTGGAAATTTCAGAATTTAAAAAAGCTGGATGTCTCTGGAAACAATCTGAAATATTTAACAGGACCTAGAGATGAAATAGACCATCAGCAGCTGTGTCCAAGGTGATTATATGTGCTACAAAAAGCATCTTCATATGCGAATTAACCACTTTCTGACACCTCTGCAGCAGTCAGCTTTTTGAAAACATAATATCAAAAGCAGAAATTGCTCAAAACAAGCAATTTCTTTTTTGTCACCATATTTTCAACTCTATTCAATTATTAGTCGCCTGGCAGAAGCCCGCGACTTCTATTTTTAATAGGTGTTTTCGGAAATCACATGGGAGGGGGGATTATTATTAGGAAAAAACACATTTAGATGTCTTGAACATATTACAATTGTGTTTGTTTAAAAACATTAAGTAATGACACAACTAAAATGAAATAAATATTCCGATGTTTTAGGTATTTTCAGTTTCTTTATTTTGACTCGCGTTTATGTTTTTTTGTTTTATTTACGAAGACAAAACAGTCCCTATTAGCTAGACTGGTATACTTCATTTTACACTATATACTACATGTACTCAAAAGGCGATAACTACAAACTTTTACATCGCAGTCTTAATTTGTTTACATACGCGCACCTGCTTGAAGCGTGACTCGCGAATACCAACTGCGTAGATCAATCTCCTTTGCAGAGAGCCGTCTCTTTACACTCACTTACAAATAGTAAATTGTAGGTGATTTAAAATGTTTATTTGGTTTGAAACAAATGAAGAAAAGAACAAACCGAGATAAAACTAGTTTTAATAGAAAAATTACTTTGAACGAACACTCTGCCTATAAAGAGAGTTTCAAGAACGACACCTCTGCGAATAAGAAAGAATCGGGTCTTTCGTACAAAATTAGTTCGTCCTTGACAATTTTAAATGTGTCATTTAATTCCCTAAAGGCATATTGCTTCTGATCTGCATATTGTTATGCATCATTGACACAAGGGCGCTCATCATAATATAATTTTAAAACATGAGTAGTTTGTTATTTTCGTTATAAAAAAGGAAGGAAAGAATTACAATAAACTAACATGTTGTAGGGCTCAGTTTATGTTCGAAATTAAGTTTAAATTATACAACAATTTCAATGAGATTTAACTGTTTAGTTGATATTATATTTCGAAGGTGGTCTAATTTATAAATATTGGACTACATTTCAACATTTGTTAAAGTATGATATAATTAGGATGCCAAGCTAATATCATTTTGAGAAAAAGAGAAAACTCATGTCTTCAGCGATTTAACCCTTAACTCATTGTTTTAAAAGTAGATTGCTGCAAAGGTGTCCACTGTTGACTTTAATAGAGGAAAGGTAAAATGACGTGCTTTTCAGCATGCAAATCCTAAATTGTCTGTTTTGTGGTTTTATTGAAAAATAATAAAATTCAAATATTCTGACAAACATCTTGAAAAGTGAATTCACAAATCTTATAATTATTCCTTAATGAAAGCACTGTACTAATGATTGGCAAGATTTCTCATTTCCATTACTGTTTATGATCAATAATTAGTTGGTTGTGTGCATGGTCAACCTACTTTGGAATGGAGATTGATCATAAACAATGAAAGGCTTCAATTATCATTCACTTTGTTGACAAAACAATGCAAGTTATGATACATTTTCACTTGACCCCACCCCTGATGTTCCAATATGCCCCTCAGTTGATAACTGTTTATTCAACTACTATAATGTTAGTGTTATGCATAACTGCACTATGGATATCCGGCGACATTGATGCGTTGCATCAACTTTCTCTTGTTGTTCTTTTATTTAAATGGCTTTATTTTGCCTAGACGTTTTCAAAGTCATTTGCTGCAGATTTGTTATATGTGGGAAAGGGTTAACCTGTTCACACATAAGGCAAAATTGGAGCAGACAACTTGGAAAACATTTAGGAAATACTCTGCAAAATGAAATCAATGAGGCAAAAGGAGAAATTGGTCATTATGAGCATTTGCTACCTTTGCTACATTGTTTTCAGAATTTCACTGCTGTATATAATTCATAATGTAAGGGCATAAGGTAAAGGGTTAAAATATGTAATCTCAAATACCCTCTTTTAACCCTTAATGTTTTCCACTTTTAGTCATAGGTTATCCATTCAATTATAGAGATTTTCTATTTTTAGATCGCCTAGAGCCAAAGGCTCAAGGTGAGCTATTCTGATCACTTTTTGTCCGTCGTTTTGTCGTCCATCGTTAACTTTTAGCTTTAAACATCATCTCCTCCTAAACCACAGGACCAATTTCATCCAAACTAAACAAGAATGTTCCTTTGGGAGCCCTCTTTTAAAATTGTTCAAAGATTTAAATTCCTTTGAGAACTTTGGTTGCTGCGGCATCAGAAAGTTGGTAAAATGTCCAAACTTTAAAAATCTTCTCCTCTGATTCTGCATATCAGATTCCAACATAGTTTGGTAGAAATGTTCCTTGGGTGACCCTCTACAAAGATTGTTTAAGGTATACTGTTTGGTTGAAAAACATGGCATTCAGGAGGCATCAGAAAAGTGGCAAAATGACAAAATTTGGAAATTCCATTTTTAGCTCGACTTTTGAAAAAACTAGAGCTATTGTCATGACCCTGGCGGCGTCGTCGGTGGCGGCATCGTGGTCGTCCAGCTAGGTTTTTTTGTTCAGCTCAGTCTTTTTTTCTGTTTTCTATCAGTCGAGCGTCTGTGCCGTATGCGGTGCTCTTGTTTTAAGTTCTTGTCTGATATTAAGAAAATTGAATAGGAATCTTACTTCAGTGATCCTCTACTTAATATGTTCAAGCCGTATTAATTGGTTACAAAATCATAGCAACCTCGTGTCATCACAAAAGGGGTAAATTGAACTTTTAGCTACAAATGACAACTCCTACCATTCCACTTGACCAATTTCAACGTTACTTCACAGGAATGTTCCTTTGATGGTCCTCTTTCAAAATTGTTTAAAGACTAACATTCTGTGTAGAACTTTTGTTGCTGCGGCATCAGAAATTGAGAAAAATATCCAGACTTTAAAAACCTCCATCTCCATAATCTATTTGTCAGATTCCAAGATAATTTGCAGAAATGTTCTTTGGGTGACTCTCTACAAAAACTGTTCAGGCCATATTGATTTCGTTGACAAACAGGGCAGCAACGCGGCATCAGGAAAGGTGCAAAATGACAAAACTTTATAATTCTATTCTTATTAAAGTTCTTGTTAGATTTCAAGATACAAATGGCTTTTACTAATAAACTATTTCTTTAACAGAGTGTCCACTCCATGCAGTTTCATTTGAACTCCTGATCAAATTTTCACAGATATTTGCAGTTAAATATTTGCTTCTAATTAACTATCATTCAAGTGATCGATTTAGGCCCTCTTGTTTGACAAAATATGTTCAATGTTGTCTGCTGCAGAATTGTCGTATGAGGGAAAAAGTTAATGATACTTCATAGCATCTTTAGAATAGTTATCTCCTGAATATCATTGAAAAAAACGTCGATCAGAAATCTGAAAACTACTTTTTAATAAAATGATGGGAAAAAGAAAGAATACTTTAACCCTCCCCCACATAAAACAAATCTGCAGCAGAAAACTTGTAGGCAAAGATATGGAAAACCTCAGTGAATGAAAGTATAATGACTGGAAAAAGTTGAAAACTTTGTGTCAAAAGATTTCTCCTTTTGTCACAATGTTTTCAAAAGTTGTCTAGCCTAGAGACTTCAGAAAGCGCTTATATGTGGGAAAGGGTTAAAATAGCATTTTTGCATCTCCTGCTTGGTCTATCTGTTTCCACACCACTGTTGATCTGTCTGTCTACTGTCTTACATTTAATGGCAAACAACAAATCACTGTTCCTTAATTTGAAAGAGATTTTTGTACGTTTATTAATAACATTTTTGTTGTTTGTACTCTTTCAGTCTCACAGAAATAAACATGTCCAACAACAACTTGAAGAGTGTCTGTGTGGAGATATTCTGTATTCCTACTTTGACCAATCTGAATCTGTCTGGTAACAAACTCTCCTACCTTGTGAAGAGTATCCATCAAGATGCTCAACTCCAACAAGACATGGCAGCTGTACTGAGGAGAGAGTGTAAGTTGGGACAAACGGAAATTTCAGTAATAATTAAAATATTGAATTGACCAGTCCTTGAAAATGATTTTGATATTAAAAAGTTGTACATGTACTTAACAAGAGAAAATTGATGCAAGGCATCAATGTCGCCGGAAAAGACTGCATTGATTTATTTTTTAACACACATGTA
This sequence comes from Serripes groenlandicus, assembly GCA_031761405.1. NCBI lineage: Eukaryota > Metazoa > Mollusca > Bivalvia > Cardiida > Cardiidae > Serripes > Serripes groenlandicus. Next base: position 105,329,065 of record JASEVX010000002.1, read on the forward strand.
TTCTTGACTTTCATTAGTCTAAACATACACATAATGTTTTCATAAGGACTAATTCCAGGATTTTGAAAAATTCCACATAGATCAACATATTTCAGGATTTCTTTTGGTCAGGATTTTGGATGTTTTGTATTTGTCAATAAAACCACAACAAATTAATACATTTTGGGATTTAAATCTACATGCAATAAAAAGCTATTAAACCCTTTCCATGTCTGAAGCAACAATGAAAACCTTTAAACGCTTAAAACATTGAGAAAACGGTTAAATTGCTGAAGACATGAACTTCCTCCTTTTTAATAATAATTATAATAAATATTTCACAGATGTTAACATTTATCCTCATATGTTTAAAAAGTAGACCACACTTGAAACAACATATCAGCTAAATTGTTTACCTAAATCGTTGATGCATACAATATATGTTTGGCGCAAGAGAAATACCAGTTGCGAGTCCCATTACTATTTAATAGGTGGCAAGTATGAAATTAATTGGGTGCGAAAGAGCAGATTTTCTTTATTTCTAAATCTATTGTTTATCAGAGTTTGTTCTTCTCTTAATTTGTTTCAAGCCAAATAATCATTTAATATCACATATATTTAATCATTTAAGTGTAATATTAGCTATCTATCTGTTTAAATAAGGTGTTTGAGCATTCTTTCGAAATGTTGACCCTCAAGATCGAGTCGTAGTGTCAGACATCGAAGAAAGTGAATACAAAATCAGGCAAAGCTTTAGTGCATGTTTTATTCCTCTGCATTCGAGAGAAAAAAGCATTTCTATAGTATCTGTCTTTCTCCTATATTCGATGCACTCGTTTCGTGACGTTTAAGAAATCAATTTGTCGTGCGACATTTTTTGTCTGCATAAACAAGTCACTTTTCTCCTATATTCGATGCACTTGTTTCGTGACGTTTAAGAAATCAATTTGTCGTGCGACATTTTTTGTCTGCATAAACAAGTCACTTTTCTAAGTTTACATTTTACTTCCGGTTACTTCGCTTTGTTTACATTTTGGCAATATGAAACTAGGTCACGAACTGAAGAAAAGGCGTTTCGACATTCACGACCGATAAACAGGCTTATATTTGAGACATATTTTCACAAATAATTCTTATTTTTGTTTCTGTTACCAGTTTATGTTGATACTTATCTATTAAAAGGAAAATTTGATGTGATTTTCATATCAATAGTCTGCTGCGCAGGTGCGCGTATGTTAACAAATTAGACTGAGCGACGTAAAGGTTTGTAGTTATCGCCTTTTGATTACATAGTTTATGAAAATAAAGTATCCCAGTCTAGCTAATAGGGACTGTTTTGTCTTCGTAAATAAAACACAAAAACGTAAATGCCAGTCAAAATAAAGAAACTGCACATACTTAAAACATCGGAATATTTATTTCATTTTAGATGTGTCATAACTTAGTGTTTTTAAACAAACGCAATTGTAATATGTTCAAGACATTTAAAAAAAAAAAATCTAATAATAACCCCCCCCTACCATGTCATTTTCGAAAACCTATTAAAAATAGAAGTCGCGGGCTTCTGCCCGGCGACTAATTAAATGTAAGAATTGTTATTTTCAAAATACCATAATTATTGACATGTACAAACTACATGTAACATACTTTTACAGACTAAATACCAGTTCCTATCTTGTTGATAAGTTTAACCCTTTCCCTCATAAAGAAGCTTTCTGACGCCTCTGCAGCAGACGGCTTTTTGAAACCATAGTGACAAAAGAAGAACGAGCAATTTCTCCTTTTGCCACAATATTTTTCACTTTTAGTCATAGGTTATCCATTCAATTATAGAGATTTCCATCTTTTGACAAAATATCTTCAATGTCGTCTGCTGCAGAATTGTTGTATGAGGGAAAGGGTTAATGGATCCAATGTTAAATTGATTGCTGCAATAGTGTTCCGGTTAGAGCAACTGCCATGGGAGAGGGAAAGTAAGGAGTAATAACTGGACTGCCATACCAAAGACTAACCCTCCCTTTCCTAAAAAAAACTAGCAAGAGATGGCTTTGTAAACAAATAGGCAAAACTATGAAAAATCTCTATTAAGGAAAGTTTTATTTTTTGAATAGTGATAAAAACATTCTGACGCCTCTGCAGCAGACAGCTTTTTGAAAACATAGTGACAAAAGAAGAAATTGCACAATAGTGCAATTTCTCCTTTTGCCACAATGTTTTCCACTTTTTGTCATAGGTTATCCATTCAATTATGGAGATTTTCTATGTTTTGACAAAATATGTTCAAAGTCGTCTGCTGCAGTATTGTCGTATGAGGGAAAGGGTTAAATACACAAGCTTTTGGAAAGGAAATGTACTTCTCATGATGAGAAAATCCTCTGTTTCTCTTCAACATTTTCCACAATGTCATCCTTTGACAAATCTGATGCAGATGATGACTTAGAAAACATCATGTCAAAAATGTGATAAATCTCTTTTTGATGTAAGTATAATTATTGAATTGAGTTGAAAACATTTTGGCAAATGGAAAAATTACAATTTCTCCTGTTGCCACAATGATTGCAAAAATTGTTTGCTGCAGATATGTTACATAATACATCTGCATTTGGGAAAAGAGTATCATTATGAAAGTCATCTTGCAGATTAACCCTTTCCCACATACAGAAAATGTGCAGCAGACAACTTTGAAAACATCTGAAAAATAATATGGAAAATCTCCCTAAACGAAAACATACTTATTGAATAAAGTTGTCACAAAGTTTTCATGAGTCGTCTGCTGAAGAGGCGTCAGTAAGTGTCTATATGTGGGAAAGGGTTAATGACAGTTATGTTCTGCCAAACAGACAAAAATAACTGTACCAATTGTTCATTACAGCTATACCCTCCAGTCAACTTCTATGGAACTGTACCTCTCTAAGAATTCTGGATGTGTCCCACAATGCATTACAAATGATTCCGGCTGATATCACCAACTGCCGGAGTCTATGTCACCTTACAGCCAATCAGAATCACCTTACAACCTTCCCACATCCTTGGGAATGTCCTCTGGTATGCGATTTATAAGTTAATTCTTAACCCTTTCCCACCTGCAGACGCATTTTGACGCAATAGCAGCAGACGACTTGAAAACATTGTGGCCAAAGGTGAAATTGCTCATGATGAGAGCCATTTCTACTTTGGCCACAATGTTTTCAACTTTATTTAACAATTAAACTCATTTATGGAGATTTTTCAGGTTTTTGTCACTGTTTTCAAAGTCGTCTGCTGCAGATTTGATGTATGTGGGAAATGGTTAATTAATCCTCCCCTGCATGCAGACACATGTTAATGCATATGCAACAGATGACTTTTGAACTTTGTGACTATGGGAGAAATTGCTCATTGTGAAGCACATTGTTTATAGCTCGATTCAATAAACATATTTTTTTATTGAGATTTTCAATATTTTCCACTAGATACTTTCAAAGGCGTCTGCTGCAGTTTTTTGTATGTGAGGGTTCACCATTTACCTGGATTGATCAATAATATAATCATTCTTTATTTAATTTCTCTTCTCAGAATCATGTTTTCAAAGCTCATATTTAGCAACATTTGTCTGTAGAAATGTCAATCCTTTCCCAAATACAACAATCCTGCAGCGGATCATTTCAGATAACTCTGGACAAAAATATGTAAACTTCTGAACAATTCCTTCTTTTACCACCCATGTTTTCAAAAGTTGTATGCTGCAGATTCTTCAAAAAGGTTAACCCTTTCCCTCATATAGACGCTTTCCGACGCCTCTGCAGCAGACGGCTTTTTGAAAACATAGTAACAAAAGAAGAAATTGCACGTTTTGTGTAATTTCTCCTTTTGCCACAATGTTTTCCACTTTTTGTCATAGCTAGGTTATCCATTCAATTATGGAGATTTTCTATGTTTTGACAAAATATGTTCAAAGTTGTCTGCTGCAGAATTGTTGTATGAGGGAAAGGGTTAATGTTTTACTTACAGGAGCATTTAGACTTGTCCCACAATCAGTTAGACCGGTTTCCGGTGGACACAGAGAAATACTGGTGTAGCAGTCTGAAATATTTAAACCTCAGTGACAACAGGCTGGACGAAATCAATGAAGGCATAGTGAAACTAAGTATGGCAAAACTGTCTTTATGAGTAACATCACACAGAATAATAATAATAATTATACTTTAATTAATCCTCACCAACATACAAGAGATTTATAGAGATTTCCCATGTTTTTGCATGAATGTTTTCATTGTCATCTACTTCAGATTTGTTATCCCCCGCTTTTTCAAAGAAAAAAGGAGGGGGATATTGAAATGGCGTTGTCCGTCCGTCCATCCGTTCTTCCGTGTGTGCATGCGTCCGTCTGCACACATTTCTCAGTAACTAGCTGGTACAATTTCATGAAACTTGAAATAAATATGAACCAGCATACTGGGATGATGCCCGTCAATTGTTTTTTTGGATTGGTCAATTTTCCTTAGAGTTATTGCCCTTGATATATTAAAAAAATCCACGTCCGCAGCCATTTCTCAGTAACTAGCTGCTAGAATTTCATGAAACTTGAAATAAATATGAACCAGCATACTGGGATGATGCCCGTTCATTGTTTTTTTGGATTGGTCAATTTTCCTTAGAGTTATTGCCCTTGATATATTGAAAAATCCACGTCCGCAGCCATTTCTCAGTAACTAGCTTGTAGAATTTCATGAAACTTGTTTATAAAGCTACAGCAACAAAATTTGCACTATGTGTACAATTTTACAATCAAATATCATCATTGTCTTTGGATTACCTTCACCATGACTTTTTGACCTTCTTTCTTATTATCCCCCGCTTTTTCGAAGAAAAAAGGTGGGTTATTAATTTGGGTTTGTCCGTCTGTCTGTCTTTCTGTCTGTCTGTCTGTCACACTTCGTTTCCGTACAATAACTGCCACAAATGTGAACCGTTTTTTTTTCAAACTTTCCTGCAAGCGGGGGATATAAATTTCATGAATTTGCTTGTTGTATATATGTAGGAAAGGTTTAAAGATTCAAATCAAGTGATGAGCAGGATTTGCCTTTGGAATTTTTTCTACATAAACAGAGAGAGAGTATTAGTTAGGTCTCCAGGAGGATGAAATCCAGCAAGATAAACATAAGCTGAAAACGTTTTATGTCATTTTCAATATTATTTCAGTTATATCATGGCAACAGTTCACTTATTCATGACTGTGTGTATGTATAGGCTGATCTTGATCTCTACTGGGCTGAGCCCCGGTTGCTCAGTTGGTAGCAACGCGGGTTGTCAACCCAGGGGTTGTGCGTTTGAATCCCGGCTCAGCCAACTTTCTTTCCAACGATTGACAAAAGTCAATGCGACATGCGTCATTCGTCTTCCACACACCAATGGGCTAAGTCTATGTGGAAAAGTCGCCAGTTGCTTGGGAAGATTGTTGTGTGTAGTACTGGTGTGAGAAAACCAGGAAATGCATGAGTAGGTGAACTGGCCGCCGTGATATAACTGAGAAATTATTAAAAACGGCATTAAACCCCATTCAATCAATCGATTGATTTCCACTGGTCACAATTTCTCAAAAGTTTAATTTTGTCTGGCACAACTGATATTTTTCTCTACAATATTCCTGAAAAATCTACTCTATATTTATCTATGTAATATGTCTCTACCCTTTCTAACATACAGATGCTTTCTGAAGTCTCTGCAGCAGACAACTTTTGAAAACATTGTGGCAAAAGGGGAAATTACCCAGAACTCAACAATAATATTTTCATAATTCTGCCAACATGTTTTAAAGTTGTCTGCTGCAGGTTTGTTATATGATGGGAAAGGTTAACGCTTTCCCACATGCAGATGCATCTGAGTCAGACGAATGTTGAAAACATTGCGACAAAAGAATAAATTGCTGATATGAGCAATTTCTTCTTTTGTCACAATGTTTTCAAATCTTTTGAATAATTAAACTTTTTCTTATAGAGATTTTTTGATATTTTTGCCTAGTTATTTTGAAAGTCATCTGCTTCAAATTTGTTGTATGTGGGAAAGGGTTAAAAAACCTTAAATGACAGTTCTACAGTTCTAGCATTCTTTGTTATAGGTGTGCTGACTGATCTGAATGCATCAAGCAACAGAATAGAGAGGTTGCCGGCCCCAGACGTCTGGGAATGTCGACATTTACATCTACTGAACCTTAAAAACAACAGACTAGGTCAAATAGTAGATAAATCGCCAATGAAAATAAAGTAAACAGGATTATTTTAAATAAATTTTTAGCTTTCTTTTTCTTTGAAGAAAAAAAGATGGGCTTTTGTGATACCCTTGGTGACATCGTCTGTGTCTGCGTCATCAATTTGTTAACATTACCTCATAACTCAAAAACAATTCAACATTTTCAAATGAAACTTGGTACACATGTTTCTAGGAACAATACACATGTCTTAACTAAGTCATATAGCTCTGGCTTTAATAATTTTTCAGTTATGCCCCTTTTGAACCTAGAAAAAGTGTTGGCGTTTGCTCAACGGCGCTTACGTTTTTATTGTTGATGAATTTCAAGATAATTTAGTAGAACATTTCCTTAGGTTGTTCTCTGCAGAATTTATTCAAGTCATATTGATTTATTGAAACAATTCCACTAGGCAGGACCATAAATGTAATGTAATATAGAAGTTTCACTATTTCCATAATATAGCTTTTTGACAACCCTGTCAGAGATGATTTCTTGAAAACATTGTATGAAATTTATCATTGCTCTAAAACAAGCAATTTCTCCTTTTCCTAAAATGTTTTCAGTTCTGTATCAAAAGGTTGTTTCCACTAGATGTTGCATTTTATTTCCTCATTATAATTGTGTTTAACCCTTCCCCACATATGACAATTCTGCAGCAGACGACTTTCAAAACATATTGACAAAAACATGAAATTAAGTCATTAAATAGAGTTGAAAACATTGTGGCAAAAGAGGAATTTCTCCTTTTGCCATAATGTTTTCAAAAGTCGTCTGCCGCAAATGCATCTGAATGCGTCTGCAGTGGAAAGGGGGGTTTAAAAGTTGTGATGGGCCATTGGTTCCAGTTTTACAATGGATTATTGGTAACAATTGGTAAGCTTTGCCTCAACCATTTTAATTGGTTCATATATTAAACAAAACTCAATGTTCTCAAGGATTCTTAATATTTATGTAAATTATGTTTGACAAAACAATACTAGTGTAATGTCTTGTCTATACTATGTTTTATTATTTTTTAATGCACTTTTAAGTAAATACAAGGTTTTACCCTTTCCCACCTGTAGACCGTTTGCCACATCTGCAGCAGACTTTTGAAATCATTGTGACAATGGGAGAAATTGATCAAAACAAGTAATTTCTCCTTTTGCCACAACGTTGTCAAAGATTTTCAAAGTCGTCTGCTGCAGATTTGTCATATGTGGGAAAGGGTTAATTGTTGATTTGGTTTGAAAAGGTTTGAATACTAAACTGATCATCAATTATCGCCTACTTTTGGCCTATCTGTTCTACTTTTGACTATAACCGGTAATTGGTACAATACTTCTTACAATGGCATATCAGCTAAATTGTAAAATGGATGTCAATTCTATTCTTTCAGAGGTTTCTCCCTAAGGAGCTTTCAGTCCAAAAGCAAACTCAGTTTATCATCTGAGGATGGTTCCCTTGTTACCTTTCCAACTATACTGGCTACCTGCTTGATAGAACTAGGAATGGCCAATAATAACTTGGACTGTGTCCCGCCCTCAGTTTGTAACCTGAAATTACTGGAGATTCTGGATCTATCCGAGTATGACATTTCACAATATTTTTGTTGACGCCTGCTTCAATTAACCTTTTCAACAAAGCTACAGCAGATGACTTAGAAAGTATCTGTGCAAAAATATGAACAATCTCCATTAATGGCAGTTTATTTATTAACCCGTTCCCACCACGCAAAATCAGCAGAAGACTTTTGAAAACAATGTGGCCAAAGGTGAAATTGTTCTTGATGAGCAATGTTTTCAACTTTATTTAACAATTAAGCTATCTTTTATGGAGATTATTCATGTTTTTATCACTATGTTTTTAAAGTCATCTGCTGCAGATTTGTTGTATGTGGGAAAGGGTTAAATAAAGTTGTAAACATTGAGCAATTTCAACTTTGCCACAATGTTTTCAAAAGTTGTCTGCTGCAGAGATGTCAACTGTTTGACACATTCCATAAAGCTGCAGCAGACAACTTTGAATGTATTGGATGAAAAATATGGACATTAAGTTGATACCATTGTGGAAAAAGGAGAAATTGCTTTTTATGGGCTAATATCCTTTCTCTCCAATGCTTTCAAAATTCCTCTGCTGAGATGTGTCAGAATATAGGAAATTGTTAACTTAACCCTTATCCTCATATAGATGCTTTCTGATGCCTATGCAGCAGACAGCTTTTTGAAAACATGGCAACAAAAGAAGTAATTGCTCAAATGAGCAATTTCTCCTTTTGTCACCATGTTTTCATTTCTATTCAATTATTGTTCATTCATTTAAAGGGATTTTCTGTGCTTTTGCCTAGACGTTTTCAAAGTCGTCAGCTGCAAGTCTTTTGTATGTGGGAAAGGGTTAAGGAAGAGAGACATTTAGAGAGCACCTTCCAATAATCTGTCAATCGGTTTGTCTTTTTAATTGAAAGTACAATAATTGAATTGAGTTGAAAACATGCTGACAAAATGAGAAATTGCTTGTTTTGAGAAAATTACTTTTTTTGTCGACATGTTTTCAAAAAGCCATCTGCTGCAGATGCGTCAGAAAGCATCCATATGAGGGAAAGGGTTAAACTGGATAGGTAATTACTTTATGAAATGATTCAGTCGATTTGTGGCAAGACTATTGAAAATATCTTTAATGAATGTTATTATCATATAGAATTGAAAACATTGGGATAAAAGGAGAAATTGCTTACCATGAGCAATTTCTCCTTTTGCTTCCAAAGAAATCCGCCGCGGTCGAGTGGTTAGCTTCGCGGCACAATGGTCATGGTGGAGTGCCCTTGGGCAAGGCACATTTTCTAGCCTAGTACTGGTTTGTTTACCCAGGGATCATGAATAAGTGAACTGTTGTCGGCGTGATATAACTGAAATAATGTTGAAAGCGGTGTAAAACCCCAATAAAACAAAATCCTTTTGCCTCAATGTTTGAGAAAGTCATCTGCATTTGAGGAATGGATGCATATAATGGGGTTTATTGGTAAGCTTTTCTTTTTTTAGCTCACCTGAGCTTTGCTCAAGGTGAGTTATTGTGATCGCGTTTTGTCCGGCGTCCGTCGTGCGTCGTGCGTCGTGCGTCGTGCGTCAACTTCTTCTCCTCAGTAACCAGTGGGTCAATTTGGATGAAACTTCACAGAAAGCATCCTCTCAATGACCTCACCAGAATTCCTTCAAATTTTTGGGATCCATGCAAAATTCTGGTTTCCATGGCAACGAAACCGAAAAAACTTCAAAATTCTTCTTCTCCTGAATTGGTTGGCAGATTTTCAAATAATTTTGTAGAAATGTTCCTTGGATGACCCTCTATCAGATTCCTTCAAGCCGTGTTGATTGGTCGAAAAACATGGCCGCCAGGGGGGGGCGGGGCTATTTTGCCTTATATGGCTATAGTGAAAACTTAAAAAATCTTCTCCTCCGAAAGTGTAAGGCCGATTTTCAAATAATTTTGTAGAAATGTTCCTTGGGTGACCCTCTATCAGATTCCTTCAAGCCATGTTGATTGGTCGAAAAACATGGCCGCCAGGGGGGGCGGGGCTATTTTGCCTTATATGGCTATAGTGCAAACTTAAAAAATCTTCTCCTCCAAAAGTGTCAGGCCGATTTTCAAATAATTTTGTAGAAATGATCCTTGGGTGATCCTCTATCAGATTCCTTCAAGCCATGTTGATTGGTCAAAAAACATGGCCGCCAGGGGGCGGGGCTATTTTGCCTTTTATGGCTATAATGAAAACTTAAAAAATCTTCTCCTCCATAGGTGTCAGGCCGATTTTCAAATAATTTTGTAGAAATGTTCCTTGGGTGACCCTCTATCAGATTCCTTCAAGCAATGTTGATTGGTCGAAAAACATGGCCGCCAGGGGGCGGGGGCTATTTTGCCTTATATGGCCAAAGTGAAAACTTAAAAAATCTTCAACATCTTCTCCTCAGTAACCAGTGGGTCAATTGGGATGAAACTTCACAGAAAGCATCCTCTTAATGACCTCACCAGAATTCCTTCAAATTTTAGGGATCCATGCAGAATTCTGATTTCCATGGCAACGAAACGAAAAAAACTTCAAAATTCTTCTTCTCCCAAACTGGTTGGCAGATTTTCAAATAATTTTGTAGAAATGTTCCTTGGATGACTCTCTACCAGATTTCTTCAAGCCATGTTGATTGGTCAAAAAACACGGCCACCAAGGGGGCGGGGCTATTTTGCCTTATATGGCTATAGTGAAAACTTAAAAAATCTTCTCCTCCGAAAGTGTCAGGCTGATTTTCAAATGATTTTGTAGAAATGTTCCTTGGGTGACCCTCTATCAGATTCCTTCAAGCCATGTTAATTGGTCGAAAAACATGGTCGCCAGGGGGGGGGCGGGGTTATTTTGCCTTATATGGCTATAGTGCAAACTTAAAAAATCTTCTCCTCCAAAAGTGTCGGCCCGATTTTCAAATAATTTTGTAGAAATGTTCATTGGATGACCCACTTTCAGATTCCTTCAAGCCATGTTGATTGGTCAAAAAACATGGCCGCCAGTAGGCAGGGCTATTTTGCATTATATGGCTATAGTGAAAACTTAAAAAATCTTCTCCTCTAAAAGTATCTGGCCGATTTTCAAATAATTTTGTAGAAATGTTCCTAGGGTGACCCTCTATCAGATTCCTTCAAGGCAAGTTGATTAGTCGGAAACTATGGCTGCCAGGGGGCGAGGCTTATATAGCTAAAGTGAAAAGAAAAAAAATCAGGTGAGCGATTCAAGGGCCATCATGGCCCTCTTGTTTTTGTGTTCCAGCAATCCGCTTATTCGAACATTACCAATAGAGATGGGTAAACTGAAGAACTGTTGTATGTTGAAACTGAAAGGGTTGACTGTGGACAATATCAAAGATATTCCTACTGAAGGTATGAACTTCTTGTTTTATTTATATCATTGGTCATATGGCTCTGTATTGTTGTTTTTTTGAAGCTCATTCATAGACTGTTCTCATTGATTGATTGGGGTTAAACGCCGTTTTCAACAATTTTCAGGCATATCACGGCGGCCAGTTCACATATTCATGTGTTTACTAGCTTTCTCACACCAGTACTCCAAACAACATTCTTTCCAAGCAACTGGCTGCTTTTCCACATAGTCTGTTAGCCTATTGGTGAAAGACGAATGACGCTTGTCACAATGACTTATGTCAAACGTCGGAAAGAATGTTGGGCGAGCTGGGATTCAAACTGACCAGCCCTGGATTGACAGCCCGCATCGCTACCGACTGAGCTACCGTGGCTGATTCCAAGGATTGCTTATGTTGTCATCCTGTAGGTGGTGTCCGTGACATTACAAAATTTATCAAGATCTGTATTTAAGGTTTACAATTAACCCTTTCCAACATACAACTATCTCTATAAATTACAGAATTATCATTGAATAGAAAACATTGTCAAAAGAAGAGAGATCACTCATCATGAACAAGTTCTCCCTTGCCACAATGTTTTAAAAATTCGTCTGCAATTGGGAAAACAACCAACTAGGATTTTCAAAAGTCGTCTGCTGTCCTGAAACAATTCGTGTTTACCCTTTCACACATTCAACAAATCTGCAGCAGACAACTTTCAATAAGTCTTGGCAAAAATATAGAAAACCTCTGTAAATGAAATTATAATAACTTGAAAAAAATGAAATCATTGTGGCAAAAGTAGAAATTGCTTGTTTTGAGCAATTTCTTCTTTTGTCACGATGTTTTCAAAAGTCGTCTTCTCTTGAGGCGTCAGAAAGCGTCTTAATGGGCTGAATCAAGTTTCAACACATTGAATAAAATAAGAAAAGAAGAAATTGCCCTACTTTCTACCAAATCTCTTATTTGCATTTTTAGATCAACTAGAGCCAAAGGCTCAAGGTGAGCCATTCTGATCAGTTTTTGTCCGTCGTCCGTTGTTAACTTTTAGCTTTAAACATCATCTCCTCCTAAATCACAGAAGCAATTTCATCCAAACTTCACAGGAATGTTCCTTTGGTGGCCCTCTTTCATAATTGTTCAAAGATTTAAATTCCATTGAGAACTTTGGTTGCTGCGGCATCAGAAAGGGGGCAAAATGTCCAAACTTTAAAAAAAAAATCCTCTGAATCTGCATGTCAGATTCCAATATAGTTGGGTAGAAATTTTCCTTGGGTGACCCTCTACAAAGTTTGTTCAAGGCAAACTGTTTGGTTGAAAAACATGGCAGTCAGGAGGCATCAGAAAAGGGGGAAAATGACAAAATTTGGATATTCCATTTTTTAGCTCGACTTTTGAAAAACGAGAGCTATTGTCATGACCCTGGCGTGGTCGTTGTCGGCATGGTCGTCCAGTTAAGGTTTTTTGTTGGCGGAGGCGGCGTGGTCTTCCGGTTAAGGTTTTTTGTTCAGCTCAGCTTTTGTGATCACTCACCGTCCGGCGTCGTCGTCGTCGTCGTCGGCGTCTGTTAACAATTTCCTACAAATGACTTCTCCTACTAAACCAATGAACAGATTTTAAAATAATTTCACAGGAATGGTCCTTAGGTAGTCCTCTTTCAAAGTTGTTCAAAGAAATTAATTCCAAGTAGAACTTTGGTTGCTGCGGCATCAGAAAAGGGAAAAATTGCCAAATCTTAAAAAATCTTCTTGTCCAAAAGTATTGGCCCGATTTGAAAATTATTTTGCACAAATGTTCCTTGAGGTACCCTCTACCAAGATTGTTCAAATATTTCCAATCCGTTGAAAAACATGGCCGTCAGGGGGCGGAGCTTATTTTCCTTACATGTGCATTGTTAAAACTTTAAAAATCTTCTTGTCCAAAAGTACTGGCCCAATTTGAAAATTATTTTGCACAAATGTTCCTTAGGGCACCCTTTACCAAGATTGTTCAAATATTTCCGATCCGTTGAAAAGCATGGCCGCCAGCGGGCGGAGCTAGTTTTCCTTATATGTGCATTGTTAAAACTTTAACAATCTTCTTGTCCAAAAGAACTGGCCCGATTTAAAAATTATTTTGCACAAATGTTCCTTGGGGCACCCTTTACCAAGATTGTACAAATATTTCCAATCCGTTGAAAAACATGGCGGCCAGGGGGCGGAGCTTGTTTTCCTTATATGTGCATTGTTAAAACTTTAAAAATCTTCATGTCCAAAAGTACTGGCCTGATTTAAAAATTATTTTGCACAAATGTTCCTTGGGGCACCCTTTACCAAGATTGTTTAAATATTTTTGATCCGTTGAAAAACATGGCCACCAGGGGGCGGAGCTTGTTTTCCTTATATGTGCATTGTTAAAACTTTAAAAATCTTCTTGTCCAAAAGTATTGGCCTAAAAAGAGTAAAAACTATTGAAGTTCTATTAAATCAGGTGAGCGATATAGGGCCATCATGGCCCTCTTGTTTCTGTTTTCTCCCTATCAGACGAGCGTCTGTGCCGTACGCGGTGCTCTTGTTTTAAGTCCTTGTCTGATATTAAGAAAATTGAATAGGAATCTTACTTCAGTGATCCTCTACTTAATTTGTTCAAGCCGTATTGATTGATTACAAAATCATAGCAACCTCGCATCATCACAAAAGGGGTAAATTGAACTTTTAGCTACAAATGACAACTCCTACCACTACACTCGACCAATTTCAACGTTACTTCACAGGAATTTGCCTTTGATGGTCCTCTTTAAAAATTGTTCAAAGACTTACATTCTGTGTAAAACTTTTGTTGCTGCGGCATCAGAAATTGAGAAAAATACCCAAACTTTAAAAACCTCCATCTCAATAATCCATTTGTCAGATTCCAAGATAATTTGGTAGAAATGTTCTTTGGGTGACTCTCTACAAAAACTGTTCACGCCATATTGATTTCTTTGACAAACAGGGCAGCAAAGTGGCATTATGAAAGGTGCTAAATGACAAAACTTTATAATTCCATTCTTTTTAAAGTCCTTGTTAGATTACAAGATACAAATGGCTTTTACTGATAAACTATTTCTTTAACTGAGTGTCCTCTCCTTGCAGTTTCATTTGAACTCCTGATTTGCTTCTAATTTACTATCAATCAGGTGATCGATTTAGGGCCATCTTGGCCCTCTTGTTTTTAGCTCACCTGAGCTTTGCTCAAGGTGAGTTATTGTGATCGCCTTTTGTCTGTCGTGCGTCGTGCGTCAACTTCTTCTCCTCAGTAACCAGTGGGTCAATTGGGATGAAACATGGCCGCCAGTGGGCAGGGCTATTTTGCATTATATGGCTATAGTGAAATCTTCTCCTCCGAAAGCGTCGGGCCTTTTTTCAAATTATTTTGTAGAAATGTTCCTTGGATGACCCTCTATCAGATTCCTTCAAGCCATGTTAATTGGTCGAAAAACATGGCCGCCAGGGGAGTGGGGCTATTTTGCCTTATATGGCTATAGTGAAAACTTAATAAATCTTCTCCTCCGAAAGTGTCGGGCCGATTTTCAAAAAGTTTTGTAGAAATGTTCCTTAAGTGACCCACTATCAGATTCCTTCAAGCCATGTTGATTGGTCGAAAAACATGTCCGCCAGTGGGCAGGGCTATTTTGCATTATATGGCTATAGTGAAAACTTAAAAAATCTTCTTCTCCCAAACTGGTTGGCAGATTTTCAAATAATTTTGTAGAAATATTCCTTGGATGACCCTCTATCAGATTCCTTCAAGCCAAGTTGATTGGTCGAAAAACATGGCCACCAGGGGGGCGGGGCTATTTTGCCTATGGCTATAGTGAAAAATTAAAAAAATCTTCTTCTCCGAAAGTGTCAGGCCGATTTTCAAATAATTTTGTAGAAATGTTCCTAAAGTGACCCACTTTCAGATTCCTTCAAGCCATGTTGATTGGTCAAAAAACATGTCCGCCACTAGGCAGGGCTATTTTGCATTATATGGCTATAGTGAAAACATAAAAATTCTTCTCCTCCAAAAGTATCAGGCCGATTTTAAAATAATTTTTTAGAAATGTTCCTAGGGTGACCCTCTATCAGATTCCTTTAAGTCAAGTTGATTGGTCGGAAACTATGACCGCCAGGGGGCGGGGCCTTTATAGCTAAAGTGGAAAAAAATCAAAGTACTGAAGTACTGGTAACGAATTATTTTGAAAATTAATTAATAATTACATTATGTTTTTTGTTTGTTTTAAACTTGCTTTAAAACTTAGTAGTTTTTAGACAATCTAGTCTATTTCATGATTATAAATAATATTTGTCCATATATATTTTAAAAGAGACATCTGGAAATGTTCAATATATACTGTAATATACTGGGTGTATACGGATGAGTGTGAAAATGTATGGGTAAAACATTTTTTTATTTAAAAAAAATAAACATGCATAATGTAGTAGCATAATGGACAAAATATGCTAATCGCACTGTTGCATACTATGTCTTTTTCAAAACATTCCTTACTTTATCATTTGAGTAAAAACTTAAAATCACAAAATTTGGAAGCAATATAGTAAAAATTGAGATAATGTAATTTTGCTCATTTTTTTTAAAGCTTGTTACATGGTTTGTTTATTAACCCTTTCCCACTTACAACACATCTGCAGCAGACGACTTTGAACATATCGTTGCAAACAAATATAAAGCTCTCTATAATGGAGGTAAAATACAAAGGGGAAGAAGATATTATGGGAAAATTGGAATTGCTTGCATTGAGCAAGTTCTACTTCAGTCAAAATGTGTTCTAAAGATGTCTACAGCAATGTCATCAGAAAGCCTCTACATGGGGTAAAGCATGGTTTTACACCAGTACAAAATGTTGGGAGTCCTTGGGATGCAGTCATGTAAAATTAGGGGGTCCCTCCCTAAAAAACAGGGGTCCCAATACATGATACGGAGCCAAATGTTTATTGTTATATTATGTGTAAGCTGTTGTTATACATATTCATGATTATTATGATTTATCATAAATATGTATAAAACAGCTTATGAATTTAAAATGTATTATCAAATTTAATTTATGCTACTTTGGCACAGTAATGATATTGCTAAGCTTTTTTTTCTGTCTCACAACTTGTGTACTTTTTGGTATCGTAAATAAAGGAAAAGAAAAATGCTGATTGTTTAAGTTTTTTTAATTACTGGAATTTTCTAACTTTCTTTCCAATATTCTCCGAAACTGACGTACTTTCATTGCAACATTTCTCCTCAACTTCTAATTCGGGCTTTCTTTTTCCCCATATCGACCGCAAATCCGTTTGTTTTGACATATAGCGTCAAGCGTATCGAATAGTTTTCGGACGTGTAAAAAGAGCGATAGCTTCGAAGATAGTGTTTTCCTTCGACGACGATTGGTCAATTCATGTCACGTGTGTACTCCAGAGCTCGAATAATGAGATTCCTAATTCTATTATTAGAAGCAGGGAAAACCAGCTTTTTAACATTTGATGGATGTATAATATATTCTGGGCTAGAATTTATGTTCGCATATTCGCGAATTGCAAATTTCAATTTGCCGGGTGAGATTTCAGCCACTAGCATATTATTGCCAGTGAAATTGTTGGACCGAAATACTACGCATTTCTAATCGTCGATCTTTTATGACGTTATTCCATTTCAATTGATAAATGTCTCGCGCACATGCCAATTCAAAGACCCCAATATTGGTGACGTTTACTGCATACATTGAGAACAACAAGTTTTAATTTACATATCGCAAATACGATTGGCTGGAATAGTCACGTGTATATTTGGTTTCCCAAATTGTATTTTTATCTACAGATATCTATGATTGGCTGGAATAGTCACGTGTATAGGTTTCATTTCCCAAAATATATTTTCTCTACGGAGCTTGTATACGATGACTAGATCTAGTTATATTGTACTTTACCTTTTAAATATGATCTTTTTACAGGCATGCGTCCGATGGGACTCAATTTTAATTTTTTCAGGGGTTCCGGTTTATCATTTTATGCGTATTAGACGCAGAAATGCGCGTCCCGTAAAACCCTGCATGGTTCTTCAGCATGGGTTCGACTTCCGTTAACTACGTCACTCACTAGTGAATGGGCATATAACTAAAAATTCATACGCTTGCCGACAAATGAAATATATATGCATTTACTGTTAATGTGATATTTTCTAGAGAATTCATTATCTATGTTGATTCTATAGTATAAATATGACTTCACTGTATTGAAAAAACACGTAGAAGTCATTTTAATATCGCAAAAATACTAGGACTATTTAGGTGCAGCTAATGTGTATTCTAAGCGGAAGTGTAGTTTAACCTTGACTTCCGCCAAAGCAACACGACCGCGTTAACCGCATTATTTTTTGAGAAAAAATAATTCGTTAAAAATCAGGTGAGCGATTCCAGGGCCATCATGGCCCTCTTGTTTTCAGGATTTGTCCGGTTGTTTTCTTTCTGTGGCAGATATTAAAAGTTTAGAAATGGCTCATGAAGGCATAGAAGGAAAATAGTTTTTGTGTTTTTGTTTCTTTTAGAAAATTCCATGTACTACTAGTTGAATACTATAAAAGAGTTTGTGTGTTTGCTCCTTTCAGGTGGTTTACACACTGTGACCAAGAATATTCTAAAGCAGTTCTTGGAAAAATTAAGAGATTGCAAGGAATACAACAAATTGAAAACTATTGTACTAGGAAAAAAGGTTAGTATCATGTTAATCCATTTATTGACTTTATTACATATCACATTTGTTCCTTGGAATGCTCTTGTTTGAATTACTTGTGAAATAAGACTTAGATGAAATGTTTTGATGGATATGAAAAGTGGCAAATATGTGTAGAGATTAGTTAAAATTTACAAACGATTTAACACTTTCTCTCATATGACAATTCTGCAGCAGACGGCTTTGAACATATTTAGTCAAAAAATGAAAAAATCTCTATAATTGAATGGATAACCTATGACTAAAAGTGGAAAACATTGTGGCAAAAGGAGAAATTGGTTGTTTTGAGCAATTTCTTCTTTTGTCACTATGTTTTCAAAAAGCCGTCTGCTGCAGAGGCATCAGAGAGCGTCTATATGAGGGAAGGGGTTAAATTATATATATTTATAGGACAAAGGGAAGACAACTCTAGTCAGCCTTTTAGCAAACAAGAAGACTAATTCATCACAGAAAAATATCAGTATAAGAAGAGGGGAAGTGATCAGCAGACGGAAAGCAAGTTTTTCAGTAAGTTATTTTGATTCTGTGAGATATAAAAACAAATCGAGTTTTACTCCACTTTTTAGCTCACCTGAGCTTTGCTGTGAGTTATTGTGATTGCCTTTTGTCCAGCGTGCGGCGTCCGTCGTGCGGCGTCCGTCGTCCATCTACTTCTTCTGCTCAGCAACCAGTGGGTCAATTAGGATGAAACTTCACAGAAAGCATCCTCTCAATGACCTCACCAGATTTCCTTTAAATTCTTGGGGACCATGCAGAATTCTGGTTTCCATGCAACGAAATGAAAAAAACTTTAAAATTCTTCTTCTCCTAAACTGGTTTGCAGATTTTCAAATAATTTGTAGAAATGTTCCTTGGATGACCTTCTATCAGATTCCTTCAAGCCATGTTGGTTGGTCGAAAAACATGGCCGCCAGGGGGGTGGGGGGGGGGGGGGGGGGGGGGGGGGCTATTTTGCCGTATATGGCTATAGTGAAAATCTTCTCCGAAATGTCAGGTCGATTTTCAAATAATTTTGTAGAACTGTTTCTTGGATGACCCTCTATCAGATTCCTTCAAGCCATGTTGATTGGTTGAAAAAACATGGCCGCCAGGGGGGCCGGGGCTATTTTGCCTTATATGGCTATAGTGAAAACTTAAAAAATGTTCTTCTCCGAAAGTGTCAGGCCGATTTTCAAATAATTTTGTAGAGATGTTCCTAAAGTGACCCACTTTCAGATTCCTTCAAGCCATGTTGATTGGTCAAAAAACATGGCCGCCAGTGGGCAGGGCTATTTCGCATTATATGGCTATAGTGAAAACTTAAATAATCTTCTTCTCCAAAAGTGTATAGCCGATTTTCAAATAATTTTGTAGAAATGTTCCTAGGGTGACCCTCTATCAGATTCCTTCAAGCCAAGTTGATTGGTCGGAAACTATGTCCGCCAGGGGGCGGGGCTTAATTTTCAAATCAGGCCAGTTCTTTTGGACAAGAAGATTTTTAAAGTTTTAACAATGCACATCTAAGGAAAATAAGCTCCACCTCCTGGCGGCCATGTTTTTCAACGGATCAGAAATATTTGAACAATCTTGGTAGAGGGTAACCCAAGAAACATTTGTGCAAAATAATTTTCAAATCGGGCCAGTACTTTTGGACAAGAAGATTTTTTAAGATTTGGCAATTTTCCCTTCTCTGATGCCGCAGCAACCACAGTTCTGGTTCAAATGAACAATTTAGAAAGAGGTCCACCAAAGGAACATTCCTGTGAAGATTGGTTGAAATTGGTCATGTGGTTAAGGAGGAGATGATCTAAATGTTAACAACGGACGACGGATGACGGACAAAAAGTGATCAGAATAGCTACCTTGAGCCTTTGGCTCTAGGTGATCTAACAAGAGGGCCATGATGGCCCTGGAATCGCTCACCTGATTTTTTTTTTTCACTTTAGCTAAATAAGCCCCGCCCCCTGGCAGCCATAGCTTCCGACCAATCAACTTGGCTCGAAGGAATCTGATAGAGGGTCAACCTAGGAACATTTCTACAAAATTATTTAAAAATCGGCCAGACACTTTTGGAGGAGAAGATTTTTTAAGTTTTCACTATAGCCATATAATGCAAAATAGCCATGCCCACTGACGGCCATGTTTTTTACCAACCAACATGGCTTGAAGGAATCTGAAAGTGGGTCATCCAAGGAACATTTCTACAAAATAATTTGAAAATCGGCCTGACACTTTCGGAGAAGAAGACTTTTTAAGTTTTCACTATAGCCATATAAGGCAAAATATCCCCGCACCCCTGGCGGCCATGTTTTTTGACCAATCAACTTGGCTTAAAGGAATCTGATAGAGTGTCATCCAAGGAACATTTCTACCAAATTATTTGAAAATCATCCTGACACTTTCGGAGGAGAAGATTTGTTTAAGTTTTCACTATAGCCATATACAACAAAATAGCCCCGCCCCCCCCTGGCGGCCATGTTTTTTTATCAATCAACACGGCTCGAAGGAATCTAATAGAGGGTCATCCAAGGTCAACCGTATTGATTGGTTACAAAGTCAAAGCAACCTCGCATCATCACAAAAGGGGTAAATTGAACTTTTAGCTACAAATGACAACTCCTACCATTCCACTCGACCAATTTC
>JASEVX010000002.1:105349714-105438540 GCA_031761405.1 Serripes groenlandicus
TTTTGAAAACATAGTGACAAAAGAAGAAATTGCTCAAAACAAGCAATTTCTCATTTTGCAACAATGTTTTCCCCTTTTAGTCATAGGTTATCCATATAATTATAGAGATTTTCTATTTTTTGACAAAATATGTTCAAAGTCGTCTGCTGCAGAATTGTCGTATGAGGGAAAGGGTTAAAGAAGATATTATAATTTAATGAATGTATGCTTTTTGTCCAAAGTACCATCCGTTTCATGTCAAAGCACCATAACTCATTCATAAACCATTTCCACATACAACAAAATTAATGTGCATACATACACTTTTTTACCAGCATTAAAATGCGACTTGATTTGGGAAAAGGATACATTAATTAATTAATTCCCAAGTGATTACGGTAACGTAAGACGACTGTCAAAAAATGGAAAATCTCTATAATTGAATGGATAACTTATCACTGAAAGTGGAAAACATTGTGGCAAAAGGAGAAATTTTCTTTTTTTGTCACTATGTTTTCAAAAAGCCGTCTGCTGCAGAGGCGTCAGAAAGCGTCTATATGAGGGAAAGTGTTAAATAATATTTGGGCAAAAATGTGCAAAAGTTTTACAAATGAATGTGTACTTATTGAAGAGAGTTGAAAACATTGTGGCAAAAGTAGAAATTGGTTATCATTTCAACAGTTGTCTGTTTCACATGCATCAAAATGTGTCTGGATTTGGGAAAGGATTAAATGAATAAAAAATATTCCTAAATGATAAACAGTTAACCATTTCTCACATACCATAAATCTGCAGCAGACCACTTTGAAAACATATTGGCAAACATATGAAAAATCTCTACTTAAATGAATGTATGACTACCGTATATCCGCGGCCATAAGTCGAATTTTTGAGACTAAAATTTTGGTGTTGAAGCAGGGACTCGACTTATGACTGAATGACAATCTCTCCTAAGGCTATATTTTACACGCGACAAACAGTTTTAGGGCTAATGCAAGTCGGTTGTAACTACAGCCTATTCCAGGAGAAATTACAACCGTTTTGCATATAACCATCGAGTTGGAGGTACCCCATTGTAAATTGTGTGGACAGTACAGTTACTACCACGTATTTGTAACTTTAAATGCAGATGTAGCAGACAGTGTTGGAAAACGTTGTGAGAAATAGAGAAACTGCTTTTTATCAGCGATGCATCCTTTTCTTACATTTTTAGCTCACCTGAGCTTTGCTCAAGGTGAGTTATTGTGATCGCCTTTTGTCCGGCGTGCGTCGTGCGTCAACTTCTTCTCCTCAGTAACCAGTGGGTCAATTGGGATGAAACTTCACATAAAGCATCCTCTCAATGACCACACCGGATTTCCTTCAAATTTTTTGGATCCATGCAGAATTCTGGTTTCCATGGCAACGAAATGAAAAAAACTTCAAAATTCTTCTTCTCCCAAACTGGTAGGCAGATTTTTTAATAATTTTGTAGAATTGTTCCTTGGATGACCCTCTATCAGATTCCTTCAAGCCATGTTGATTGGTCGAAAAACATGGCCGCCAGGGGGGGGGGGGGGGGGGGGGGCTATTTTGCCTTATATGGCTATAGTGAAAACTTAAAAAAACTTCTCCTCCCAAACTGGTTGGCAGATTTTCAAATAATTTTGTAGAAATGTTCCTTGGATGACCCTCTTTCAGATTCCTTCAAGCCATGTTGATTGGTCAAAAAACATGACCGCCTCTGGGCAGGGCTATTTTGCATTATATGGCTATAGTGAAAACTTAAAAAATCTTCTCCTCCAAAAGTGTCAGAAAGCCAGTCGAGCTTATGTCATGGCGAATTGTCCGTCGTGCGTTCGTGCGTGCATGCGTTAACTTTTTCCTTTAAACGACTTCTTCTCACTAACCATATGACCCTCTATCAGATTCCTTCAAGCCATGTTGATTGGTCGAAAAACATGGCCGCCAGGCGGGGCATGGCTATTTTGCCTTATATGGCTATAGTGAAAACTTAAAAAATCTTCTCCTCCGAAAGTGTGTGGCCTATTTTCAAATAATCTTGTAGAAATGTTCCTTGGATGACCTTCTATCAGATTCCTTCAAGCCATGTTGATTGGTAAAAAAACATGGCCGCCGGAGGGCGGGGCTTTTTTGCCTTATACGGCTAAAGAGAGAATTAAAAAAATCTTCTCCTCCGAAAGTGTCAGGCTGATTTTTAGCTCACCTGAGCTTTGCTCAAGGTGAGTTATTGTGATCGCCTTTTGTCCGGCATCCGTCGTCCATCGTGCGTCGTCCGTCGTCTGTCGTGCGTCAACTTCTTCTCCTCAGTAACCAGTTGGTCAATTGGGATGAAACTTCACAGAAAGCATCCTCTCAATGACCTCACCAGATTTCCTTCAAATTTTTGGGATCCATGCATAATTCTGGTTACCATGGCAACGAAATGAAAAAAACTTAAAAATTCTTCTTCTCCCAAACTGGTTGGCAGATTTGCAAATAATTTTGTAGAAATGTTCCTTGGATGATCCTCTGTCAGATTCCTTCAAGCCATGTTGATTTGTCGAAAAACATGGCCGCCAGGGGGGCGGGGCTATTTTGCCTTATATGGCTATAGTGAAAACTTAAAAAATCTTCTTCTCCCAAACTGGTTGGCAGATTTACAAATAATTTTGTAGAAATGCTCATTGGATGACCCTCTATCAGATTCCTTCAAGCCATGTTGATTGGTCAAAAAACATGGCCGCCAGGGGGCGGGGATATTTTGCCTTATATGGCTATAGTGAAAACTTAAAAAATCTTCTCCTCCGAATGTGTCAGGCCGATTTTCAAATAATTTTGTAGAAATGTTCCTTGGATGACCCTCTATCAAATTCCTTCAAGCCATGTTGATTGGTAAAAAAACATGGACGCCAGGGGGGGGGGGGGGGGGGGGGGGGGGGGGGGGGGGGGCGGGTCTATTTTGCCTTATATGGCTATTGTGAAAACTTAAAAAAATCTTCTTCTCCAAAAGTGTCAGGCCGATTTTCAAATAATTTTGTAGGAATGTTCCTAGGGTGACCCTCTATCAGATTCTTTCAAGCCAAGTTGATTGGTCAGAAACTATGCCCGCCAGGGGGCGGGGCTTATATAGCTAAAGTAAAAAAAAAAAAATCAGGTGAGCGATTCCAGGGCCATCATGGCCCTCTTGTTAAATAATTTTGTAGAAATGTTCCTTGGGTGACCCTTTATTAGATTCCTTCAAGAAATGTTGATTGGTCGAAAAACATGGTCGCCAGAGGGCGGGGCTATTTTGCCTTATATGACCATAGTGAAAACTTAAAAAATCTTCTTCTCTGAAAGTGTTGAGCAGATTTTCAAATAATTTTGTAGAAATGTTCCTTGAGTGACCCTCTATCAGATTCCTTCAAGCCATGTTGATTGGTTAAAAAACATGGCCGCCAGAGGGCGGGCTATTTTGCCTTATACGGCTAAAGAAAGAACTTAAAAAAAATTCTCCTCTGAAAGTGTCGGGCTGATTTTCAAATAATTTTGTAGAAATGTTCCTTGGGTGACCCTTTATTAGATTCCTTCAAGAAATGTTGATTGGTGGAAAAACATGGCCGC
The DNA here is from genome assembly GCA_031761405.1 of Serripes groenlandicus. Taxonomy (NCBI): domain Eukaryota; kingdom Metazoa; phylum Mollusca; class Bivalvia; order Cardiida; family Cardiidae; genus Serripes; species Serripes groenlandicus. The sequence goes on from JASEVX010000002.1 coordinate 105,353,279, forward strand.
CAGGGTCGGGGCTATTTTGCCTTATATAGCTATAGTGTAAACTTAAAAAATCTTCTTCTCCGAAAGTGTTCAGCCGATTTTCAAATAATTTTGTAGAAATGTTCATTGGGTGGACCGACCCTCTATCAGATTCCTTCAAGCCATGTTGATTGGTGGAAAAATATGGCCGCCAGAGGGCGGGGCTATTTTGCTCTATATGACCATAGTGAAAATTTAAAAAATCTTCTTCTCCGAAAGTGTTGAGCAGATTTTCAAATAATTTTGTAGAAATGTTCTTTGGGTGACCCTCTATCAGATTCCTTCAAGCCATGTTGATTGGTTGAAAAATATGGCCGCCATGGGGTGGGGCTATTTTGCCTTATATGGCTATGGTGAAAACTTAAAATATCCTCTCCTCCGAAAGTGTCAGGCCGATTTTCAAATAATTTTGCAGAAACATTCCTTGGGTGACACTCTACAAGATTCCTTTAAGCCATGGTGGTTGGTAAAAAATATGGCCACTAGGGGGCAGGGCTGTTTGGAGATTTGATTTTTGCCTTATGGCCGTGGAGCGATACTGGCCCTCTTGGGCCTCTTGTTCATTATTTCATAGGAAATAAGCAGTTAAAAAACCGTCCGCTCCATGTTTTCCCGTTTAAAAAATACCGTGGAATTTCCTCTTGCTCATTTGAATTTGTGGATTCAATTCGGCATTCTCTAACACTATCGACTCATTACATTCATGTATGCGTGAGTGTAAGGAACGACAACTCTGCGAAGGAGATTGTCAATTCGGTTTTAGTGATCACGTGATAAATATACAGCGATATTTTTAGATTTACTGGGTTACTTACCCAGTAGATTTTACAATGCAAAATAACGAAAAATCTCCGCAATATTAATAGTGTGCATATATTGTAGTACATCAGTCAGCAAATCTCAATGCCTTACATGCAAAAACATCGAGGTAATAGCAATTTTAAACAATTTTCTTTTTTTTCCCGCTTTTTTCTCATATGGGATTCAGTCCCTTTAAGAAATTTGGACTAGTTAGTTTGTTTGGCTTATTTGGATTTATAAAATCAGGTTTGTGCATTATTATCTTAATGTATCATTATCCAGTTTTACATCGAGAACCATTTTTTTTTGAATTTTTTGCCGAAATTTTTAAAAAGTCGACCCTTGACTTATGTCTGGGAGTAACCTCAAAACCACCGAAAATGGGGTCAAACTGGACCCTCGACTAATGGCCGAAGTCGACTTACGGCCGCGGATATACGGTATTGAATAATGGCCGAAGTCGACTTACGGCCGCGGATATACGGTATTGAATAGAGTTGAAAACTTTATGGCCCAATGAGAAATTGCTCATTATGAGTAATTTCTCCTTTTGTCAGAATGTTTCCAAAAGTTATCTGCTGCACATGCATCAAAATGCATCAAGCAAGTGGGAACGGGTTAATCATCCCTTTCCTACCTGTAGACGCATTTTGATGCATCTGCAGCAGACAACTTTTGAAAACTTTGTGGTAAAATGAGAAATTGCTTTTCCTTTTGCAATAATGTTTTCAACTTTTTTCAGTGATTTTACTTTCATTTATAGAGGTTGTCAATGTTTTTAGCTCACCTGTGCACGAAGTGCTCAAGGTGAGTTATTGTGATCGCCCTATGTCCGGCGTCCGGCGTCCGGCAACATTTTCTCCTCTGTAACCGGTGGGTCAACTGGGATGAAACTTCACAGAAAGCATCCTCTCAATGTCCTCACCAGAATTTCTTTTTGGGATCCATGCAAAATTCTGGTTTCCATGGCAACGAAATGAATAAAACTTCAAAATTCTTAAAAAATCTTCTCCTCCGAAAGTGTCAGGCCGATTTTCAAATTATTTTGTAGAAATGTTCCTTGGGTGACCCTCTATCAGATTCCTTCAAGCCATGTTGATTGGTCGAAAAACATGGCTGCCAGGGGTGGGTTGGGGCTATTTTGCCTTATATGCTATAGTGCAAACTTAAAAAATCTCCTCCTCCAAAAGTGTCAGGCCGATTTTCAAATAATTTTGTAGAAATGTTCCTTGGGTGACCCTCTATCAGATTCCTTCAAGCCATGTTGATTGGTCAAAAACATGGCCGCCAGGGGGCGGGGCTATTTTGCCTTTTATGGTTATAGTGAAAACTTAAAAAATCTTCAACATCTTCTCCTCAGTAACCAGTGGGTCAAATGGGATGAAACTTCACAGAAAGAATCCTCTCAATGACTTCACCAGAATTCCTTCAAATTGTTGGGATCCATGCAGAATTCTGGTTTCCATGGCAACGAAACAAAAAAAACTCAAAAATTCTTCTTCTCCCAAACTGGTTGGCAGATTTTCAACTTATTTTGTAGAAATGTTCCTTTGGTGACTCTCTATCAGATTCCTTGAAGCCATGTTGATTGGTCGAAAAACATGGCCGTCAGGGGGCGGGGCTTTTTTGACTTATATGGCTATAGTGAAAACTTAAATAATCTTCTTCTCCAAAAGTGTCAGGCCGATTTTCAAATAATTTTGTAGAAATGTTCCTTGGATGACCCTCTATCAGATTCCTTTAAGCCATGTTGATTGGTCGAAAATCATGGCCGCCAGGGTGGGGCGGGGCTATTTTGGCTTATATGGCTATAGTGCAAACTTAAAAAATCTTCTCCTCCAAAAGTGTCAGGCCGATTTTCAAATAACTTTGTAGAAATGTTCCTAGGGTTCCTAGTGTGACCCTCTATCAGATTCCTTCAAGCCAAGTTGATTGGTCAAAAAAACATGGCCGCCAGGGGGCGGGGCTATTTTGCCTTTTATGGCTATAGTGAAAACTTAAAAAATCTTCTCCTCCAAAAGTGTCAGGCCGATTTTCAAATAATTTTGTAGAAATGTTCCTAGGGTGACCCTCTATCAGATTCCATCAAGCAAAGTTGATTGGTTGGAAAATATGACCGCCAGATGGCAGGGCTTATATAGCTTAAGTGAAAAAAAAAATCAGGTGAGCGATTCCAGGGCCATCATGGCCCTCTTGTTTTCAAGATGTCTTCAAAGTCGTCTGCTGCAGATTTGTTGGATGTGGGAAGGGGTTAATTATCCGAGTGTTTTACTTGTTGTAGTTAATGCCGGGTGAGAAGAAATCCTCTGAGATTAAACTGAATGTGTGGGACATAGCCGGCGACGATCCTTATACCTTGATTCACCATAGCATGTTTACCAAACACACCCTCTATCTGTTAGTATGGGACTTCTGGTCTATAGAATCAGAACTCGACCAGATTGGCAAATGGTTATATAATATACAGGTAGGTTTTTAAACACATCCTCTCTCTGTTAGTATGGGACTTCTGGTCTATAGAATCAGAACTCGACCAGATTGGCAAATAGTTATATAATATACAGGTAGGTTTTTAAACACACCCTCTCTCTGTTAGTATGGGACTTCTGGTCTATAGAATTAGAACTGGACCTGATTGGCAAATGGTTATATAATATACAGGTAGGTTTTTACAATAAACCCTTTCCCACCTGTAGATGCGTTGTGACACATCTGAAGCAGATCACTATTGAAACAGTGTGTAAAACGTAGAACTTGCTCATCATGCGTTAGGGGGATGCACATTTATTTTGGGAAGATAGTGTGTCACTTGGGACCTTGACTTTATCCTCTGATCCCTTTTAATTAACCCTTTCCCTCACATAGACGCTTTCTGATGCCTCTGCAGCTGTCGGCTTTTTGAAAACATAGTGACAAAAGAAGAAATTGCTCAAAACGAGCAATTTCTCCTTTTGCCACAATTTTTAGCTCACCTGAGCTTTGCTCAAGGTGAGTTATTGTGATCGCCTTTTGTCCAGTGGGTCAACTGGGATGAAACTTCACAGAAAGCATCCTCTCAAGGACCTCCCCAGATTTCCTTCAAATTTTCGGGATCCATGCAGAATTCTGGTTTCCATGGCAACGAAATGAAAAAAACTTCAAAATTCTTCTTCTCCCAAACTGGTTTGCAGATTTTCAAATAATTATGTAGAAATGTTCCTTGGATGACCCTCTATGAGATTCCTTCAAACCATGTTGATTGGTCGAAAAACATGGCCGCCAGGGGGCGGGGCTATTTTGCCTTATATGGCTATAACGAAAACTTAAAAAATCTTCTTCTCCGAAAGTGTCAAGACTATTTTCAAATAATTTTGAAGAAATGTTCCTTGGATGACCCTCTATCTGATTCCTTCAAAAAACATGGCCGCCAGTGGGCAGGGCTATTTTACATTATATGGCTATAGTGAAAACTTAAAAAATCTTCTCCTCCAAAAGTGTCAAGCCGATTTTCAAATAATTTTGTAGAAATGTTCCTAGGGTGACCCTCTGTAAGATTCCTTCAAGCCAAGTTGATTGGTCGGAAACTTTATAATGGCTGCCAGGGGGCGGGGCTTATATAGCTAAAGTGAAGAAGAAAAAATCAGGTGAGCGATTCCAGGGCCATCATGGCCCTTTTGTTTCCACTTTTAGTCATACATTATTCATTCAATTATTGAGAATTTCTTTTTTTTTGACAAAATATGTTCAAAGTCGTCTGCAGAATTGTCGTATGAGGGGGATTAATCTTGTCCCTGGCATAATTCCTATGCTATTGCATCTAGAGTACAGAAAGAAGATGCATCCTGGGAAGGTGTATCGCATACCAAAAATGGGTCACCATTAACCTGACATATGACCCCATTTTAAGTCCGGGCAATATCTCCTTTTTGACTGCACCTAGAGTTACCAAATTTGTATGAAGATCCATCAAAGAGTGTGTCATGGACCAAATTAAGATTTGTGTGACCTTTAAACCAACTGAAAAAAAAAATATTGTCTCGGCCTTATTTCTCAATCTAATGTACCAAAATTGTTGTATATATATATGCATCATAGTTGATGGTATATGTGCACATATATAAAATAAAACTTGCCTTCGCCTAAGCCATATTTGTCATGCCTCAGGAAGATGTTATGACACATACCAGATATATCAGATCACTATGACCTTGACCTTTGGCCAATATTATTGTGAAGTTTTAATAAGTCTTAGGTTTCTAATGAGGTTTCTAATGAGACTGTGTTGTGACCTAAAAGATCCTTCACACCTCCCTCTCCCCAATGGGGGACTAAGGATTGGCGTTAATTCTTTTTCCTGTTTTATATAGCTCTGTAGATTGAGGAATCATGAGTTTGAATACTGGTTTGGCCTTCCACTCTTTATAATGATTGACAGAAATTTTTGTGACAGGCGTTGTTTGTTTCAATCAGTGTGCTAAATTATTCAGGCTAGGAAGTTACCTGTGAAAAATGTTTTATGGAGCACTGGTGCCTAGTATCTGTAAAGCATTGTGCCAAAAGGAGCAATTGTTTCTTTTTTTCCACAATGTTTTCAACTGATTTCAATAATAACGCTTCCTTTTATAGAGATTTATTCCTTTCCCAAGTACAACAAATCTGTAGCAGACTACTTTAAAAGCATTTAGGCAAAACTATAAAACATCTCCGTAAATGAAAACATAATAATTGAATACTGTTGAAAACGTTGTGGTAAAAGGAGAAATTGCTTGTTTTGAGCAATGTCTTCTTTTGTTACTGTGTTTTCAAAGGTATTCTGCTGCAGAGGTGTCAGACAGCGTCCATATGTGAAAAAGGGTTAAATGTGTTTCATTAGATGTTGTCTGCTGGAGTTTGGTTCAAAAGTGGTAAGTCACCAAGAGGTCATCAATTATTAGTGTTTTGTGGCAGTGATATAACCCTTTCCCTCATTTAGACGCTTTCTGATGCCTCTTTTGAAAACATTGCGACAAAAGAAGGAAATTGCTCAAAACAAGCAATTTCTCCTTTTGCCACAATGTTTTCCACTTTTTGCAAGGTGAGTTATTGTGATCACATTTTGTCCGGCGTCTGGCTGTCATGTGTCGTCAACATTTAAGCTTGTTAACACTCTACGGGCTACATTTTGCATCCAATCTTCATGACAGTTTATCAGTACGTTCATCTCAATAATATCTTGGACAAGTTCGAAAGTGGGCCATATGATGTCAAAAACTAAGTCACTAGGTCGAATTGAACGGAAATCTTGTTAACACTCTGTAGGCCACATTTTCAACTTGATCATGTTGAAACTTTATCAGAATGTTTGTCTTGATGATATGTAGGTCAAGTTTGAACATGGGTCACGTCTGGTCAAAAAGTAGGTCGCTAGGGCAAATTGAAGGAAAATCTTGTTAACACTCCAGAGGCCGCAATTTTTGCTTAAGCAGTTTGAAATTTTGTCAGAATGTTTGTCTTATCTAGGTCAAGTTCGAATATGGGTCATGCTGGGTCAAAAACTAGGTCACTAGGTCAAATTGAAGGAAAATCTTGTAAACACTTTGGATGCCGCATTTTTCTTGAAATTTGGTCAGAATGTTTGTCTAAATGATATCTAGGCCAAGTTCGGATATGGGTCATGCCAGGTTAAAAACTAGGTCACTAGGCCAAAATGAAGGGTAATCTTGTTAACATCTGGATACTGCATTTTTAGCTCACCAGAGCTCAAGGTGAGTTTTTGTGATCGCCTTTTGTCCGTCGTTCGTCGTCCGTCGTCAACATTTGCTTGTTAACACTCTAGAGGCAACATTTTGCATCCAATCTTCATGAAAGTTTATCAGAACATATATCTCAATGAAATCTAGGCCAAGTTCGAAACTGGGTCATGTCGGGTCAAAAACTAGGTCACTAGGCCCAATTTAAGGAAAATCTTGTTAACACTCTTGAAGCCGCATTTTTGGCTTGAGCATGTTGAAACTTTGTCAGAATGTTTGTCTTAGTGATATCTAGGCCAAGTTTGAATATAGGTTATGTCGGGTCAAAAACTAGGTCATTAGGCTAAATTGATGGAAAATCTTGTTAACACTCTAGAAGCCGCATTTTTGGCTTGAGCATGTTGAAACTTTGCCAGAATGTTTGTCTTAGTGATATATAGGTCATGTCGGGTCAAAAACTAGGTCACAAGGCCAAATTGAAGGACAATCTTGTTAACACTCTAGAAGCCACATTTTAAACATGAGCATGTTGAAACTTTGTCAGAGATTTTGTCTTGATGATATCTATGCCAAGTTCAAATATGGGTCATGTCCGGGCAAAAACTAGGTCACTAGGCCAAATTTAATAAAAATCTTGTTAACACTCTGGAAGCCACATTTTCAACTTGATCATGTTGAAACTTTATCAGAATGTTTGTCTTGATGATATGTAGGTCAAGTTTGAACATGGGTCACGTCTGGTCAAAAAGTAGGTCGCTAGGGCAAATTGAAGGAAAATCTTGTTAACACTCCAGAGGCCGCAATTTTTGCTTAAGCAGTTTGAAATTTTGTCAGAATGTTTGTCTTATCTAGGTCAAGTTCGAATATGGGTCATGCTGGGTCAAAAACTAGGTCACTAGGTCAAATTGAAGGAAAATCTTGTAAACACTTTGGATGCCGCATTTTTCTTGAAATTTGGTCAGAATGTTTGTCTAAATGATATCTAGGCCAAGTTCGGATATGGGTCATGCCAGGTTAAAAACTAGGTCACTAGGCCAAAATGAAGGGTAATCTTGTTAACATCTGGATACTGCATTTTTAGCTCACCAGAGCTCAAGGTGAGTTTTTGTGATCGCCTTTTGTCCGTCGTTCGTCGTCCGTCGTCAACATTTGCTTGTTAACACTCTAGAGGCAACATTTTGCATCCAATCTTCATGAAAGTTTATCAGAACATATATCTCAATGAAATCTAGGCCAAGTTCGAAACTGGGTCATGTCGGGTCAAAAACAAGGTCACTAGGCCCAATTTAAGGAAAATCTTGTTAACACTCTTGAAGCCGCATTTTTGGCTTGAGCATGTTGAAACTTTGTCAGAATGTTTGTCTTAGTGATATCTAGGCCAAGTTTGAATATAGGTTATGTCGGGTCAAAAACTAGGTCATTAGGCTAAATTGAAGGAAAATCTTGTTAACACTCTAGAAGCCGCATTTTTGGCTTGAGCATGTTGAAACTTTGCCAGAATGTTTGTCTTAGTGATATATAGGTCATGTCGGGTCAAAAACTAGGTCACAAGGCCAAATTGAAGGACAATCTTGTTAACACTCTAGAAGCCACATTTTAAACATGAGCATGTTGAAACTTTGTCAGAGATTTTGTCTTGATGATATCTATGCCAAGTTCAAATATGGGTCATGTCCGGGCAAAAACTAGGTCACTAGGCCAAATTTAATAAAAATCTTGTTAACACTCTGGAAGCCACATTTTAAATTTGAGCATGTTGAAACTTTATCAGAAAGTTTGTCTTGATGATAACTAGGTCACTAGGCAAAATTTAAGAACAATCTTGTTAACATTCTGGAAGCCACATTTGTGTCAGAAAGTTTATCTTGATGATATTGCCATTGGTGATGAAAGAGTTATGTTTTAAATAAATTCGCAGGTGAGCGATTCCAGGGCCTCATGGCCCTCTTGTTAATTTCAGCATGATGAAACTTTATCAGAATGTTTTTCTTGATGATATGTAGGCCAAGTTCGAATATATCAGATTGAAGGAAATTCTTGTGAACACTTTGGATGCCACATTTTTTGCTTCAGCAGCTTGAAATTTGGTCAGAATGTTTGTCGGAATTATATCTAGGTCAAGTTCGAATATGGGTCATATTGGATCAGAAACTAGGTCAATAAAGGAAAATATTGTTCAAACTCCGGAGGCCGCATTTTTACTTTGAGCAAGTTGAAACTTTGTCAGAATGTTGTCTTGATGATATCTAGTCCATGTTGGAATATGGGTCATATCAGGTAAAAAAAATATAGATCAAAAAAATATAGATCACTAGGCCAAATGAAAGAAAATATTGTTAACACTGTGGAGGTTGCATTCAGAATAATTGTCTTCATGTGTTTTGCATTGCAGTACATTGTATAATTAATGTGAGCGATCCAGGGCCATCATGGCCCTCTTGTTTCATAAGTTATCCATTCAGTTATAGAGATTTTCTATTAGTTAACAAAATATGTTCAAAGTCATCTGCTGCAGATTTGTTGTATGTGGGAAAGGAATAACTAAAATATTATTGAAAATGTCTTGATTGTTTCTAAATTACATTGTAATTAAAATGAAGACAAAGTTTTACCTGTTGTATATCTTACAGGCCACATCACAGTTTTACAGTGTCATTCTCATTGGTACATTTCTCGACAAAACCACCATCAAAGATGAGGAATTGGAGAAGAAAGAAAAAGACATCAGTACAAAATTACTGAAATATAAACGTCGTCGTACTCCTGTATGTGCTATATCCTGTATAAATAATAAAGGTATTATATCCTTGATGCCATTTTTAACCTTTTCCTACATATGACAAATCTGAAGCAGACGACTGAAAACATTGAGTCAAAAATATGAAAAACCTCTAAGAGTATGGTAATGTTTGTATATTATTATTCGCCGGGCAGAAGCCCGCGACTTCTATTTTTAATAGCTTTTCGGAAATGACATGGGAGGAGAGTTATTATTAGAAAAAGCAAATTTAAATGTCTTGAACATATTACAATTGTGATAGTTTAAAAACACTTAGTTATGACACATCTAATATGAAATAAATAATCCGATATTTTAAGTATTTGCAGTTTCTTTATTTTGACTCGCATTTATGTTTTTATGCCCCCGGAATCTCCGATTCGGGGGGCATCTAGTTTTTGGCCTGTCTGCACGTCTGTCTGTCTGCACGAAAAAAACTTTAACCTTGACCACTACTTTTGAACCATAACAGGTACGGCTACCATATTTCACATGTGTATTCCTTGTGACATGACCTTTCTGTCAGTACCAACATTTTTGACCTGGCGACCTTGACCTTTGACCTAGATGTTGCCATTCGGGGGCATCAGTGTTTCACAAACACATTTTGTTTTGTCTTATTTACTAAGACAAAAGAGTCCCTGCTAGACTTGCTGCAGACTGTTATGTGTCAATATCGAGATACAAAAAACGTTGAATTCTCCTTTTAGTAGCAATTTTAACTTACTGAATATTATTTTCATGTTCAAAGAGATGTCTTGATTTATGTAGAATTCATTTAATAATGTTAATCCATGAATATCTATCCCAACAATAACCTTGTGTTCATTCTAGAGGCCACTTTTTTATCCAATGAAAGTTCATCAGAAGATACATCTCGATCAAATTTCAATAAAATCTCGATCAATTTGGAAACTAATCTGCAGCAGACACATTTGAAAACATCTCAGAACAAGGAGGCCATGGTGGCCATGAATATCTTGTCTGCTGTTTTGTTACATGTGGGTTAGGGTTAACCCTTTCCCACATTACAACAAATCTGCAGCAGACGACTTTGAAAATTTCTTAGCAAAAATGTGGAAAATCTCTATAACTGCAGGTATGATTGCTGAAAAAAGTTGAAAACATTGTGGCAAATGGAGAAATTGCTTGTTTTCAGCAATTTCTCCTTTTGTCACATTGTTTTCAATAGTCGTCTGCTGCAGAGGTGTCAAAAAGCATCTACATGTGGTTACGGGTCAAATGTGTCTTACAGGCATTGACAAGTTGAAGGAGGTCATCAACAGCACAGCCCAGTCAATGAAAATGCCGGGAAGGCGGGCTGAACCTGTTATATCAAGGAAGGTACCCAAAAGTTACCTTGACCTTGAAAAGGCGATCGTGGATAAGACGGCTGAGCTTGTAAAGAATAAAAAGCCCCCTGTATTGACCCAAGCAGAGTTCACAGAATTGGTAGAGAGTGTAAAAGATGAACATTTACTGACTTCAGAGGAAATTCACAATGGTAAACAAATCATATAGATTGAATACATGTATATTGTTTAACATGATTGTGTTTTAACTCTTTACATTAACAGATTTTGTTATGCCTTGGCTGCAAATGACTTCAGAAAATATTGTGGGAAAAGAAGAAATTGACACAATGTTAACAGTTCCTTATACAAACTACACTTCCAATTTTCCATATTTTGTATATTTTTCCGATGATGTTTTCGAAGCAGTCAACTCTAAAAAAATACAAATCAGGTAAGCAGTCTTTATAAGGTGGAGATTGTTAGTAGCATGTTTTAATGATTTATCAACCTGAAAGACCTGTGTAATTTTCTCTTATCTGTAAATCAAGAAGCACAGTTTTACATTTAACCCTTTCATCATTATGACAATTCTGCAGCGACGGCTTTGAAAACATGGTGACAAAAACTTGAACAATCTCCATAAAAGATAGCTTAATTGTTAATTAAAGTAGAAAACATTGTGGCTAGAGGAGAAATTGCTTGTTTCGAGCAATTTCTTCTTTTGTTGTCATGTTTTCAAAAATCCGTCTGCTGCAAAGGCATAAGAAAGCATCCATATCGGGGAAAGGGTTAATAACACTTTCTCTCGTAAACTATGAAGTTGACATCTTTATAACTCGGAACAATTGATAATATTGTTTTCAATGTTTTGTTTGTGCATTTGTCTGTATGCACATCTATTGGGCTCTTTTTATGTCTAGGCTATTTTACAGCAGTTGATTGCTGGAATTCAATGAAACTTTATGGGAAGATTTTAAAAGTACCAAGAGAAGATGTGCACTCCATCAATTTGTTCAGAAATCTTGTTGGAACTGTGATCCTTTGATACTTCATCATGTATGGAGCATCCATTAATCAGTTAAACATTGTTACCATTGTCTGTGAAAACATTGACAATGTCCTAATATAAATTTGATTTAATATTTTCACTTTTACAGTTACAAAGTTCCTAGGAGAGACTGGTTCCTTGCTTCATTTCTGTGACCAGTTAGGTGGCCTTAATACTTTGTACTTCCTCGACCCAGCTTGGTTTTGTGATGTACTTGTTCATTTATTGATTGTAAGTAATTTCCCAATTTCTTGTATATCTAAAACTTGTATTTTAGGTTTAACTTTTTCCAGAAGCATATGAATTGTGATGAGTTTGCTGCAGAAAACTTTTGAAATCAATAATGGAGTAGAAGAAATTGCTCGAATTTCAACTTTGTCTAATGCATTTCCTAATTTATCTGTTATGCCTACACTTACTTGACTTGAATTTACACTATTTGAAACAGATATATTCAATTTGAAAGAGTCTTAGGTTTTTCTTTCCAAGATGCAGATGCCTTTTGGTTCTCTGGAAAATATTGTGACAATAGGAGAAATTTCTCATTATGGGTTTTTAAGCTTGTCTGTTTTTCTACAAAAAAAAAGTCGGGCTATTGTGATACCCTTGGCGGCGTCATCTTCTTCTGTGTCGTCATTAAACTTAAACCTTACCTCATAATTCAAAAACTGCTGTTACACATATTTAAAGGAAACTTGGTATACACGTTCATAGAATTAGTACACATATCTCTTTCAAGTCACATGACTCTAGCTTTAATAATTATTCATTTATGCCCCCTTTGGACTTAAAAAAGTCAAAGTAAAAAGTTTAACCTTGCCAATAACTAAAAAAACGTTCCACTTTTTAGCTCGCCTGAGCTTTGCTCAAGGTGAGTTATTGTGATCGCCTTTTGTCCGTTGTGCGTCGTCCGTCAACTTCTTCTCCTCAGTAACCAGTGGGTCAATTGGGATGAAACTTCACAGAAAGCATCCTCTCAATGACCTCACCAGATTTCCTTCAAATTTTTGGAATCTATGCAGAATTCTGGTTTCCATGGCAACGAAATGAAAATAACTTCAAAATTCTTCTTCTCCCAAACTGGTTGGCAGATTTTCAAATAAATTTGTAGAAATGTTGCTTGGATGACCCTCTATCAGATTCCTTCAAGCCATGTTGATTGGTCGAAAAACATGGCCGCCAGTGGGGGGGCGGGGCTATTTTGCCTTATATGGCTATAGTGAAAACTTAAAAAATCTTCTTCTCCGAAAGTGTCAGGCCGATTTTCAAATAATTTTGTATAAATGTTCCTTGGATGACCCTCTATCAGATTCCTGCAAGCCAATTTGATTGGTCAAAAAACATGGCCGCCAGGGGGGCGGGGCTATTTTGCATTATATGGCTATAGTGAAAACTTAAAAAATCTTTTTCTCCCAAACTGGTTGGCAGATTTTCAAATAATTTTGTAGGAATGTTTCTTAAGTGACCCACTTTCAGATTCCTTCAAGTCATGTTGATTGGTCAAAAAACATGGCCGCCAGGGGGGCGGGGCTATTTTGCCTTATATGGATCTTCTTCTCCGAAAGTATCAGGCCGATTTTCAAATAATTTTGTAGAAATTTTCTTAGGGTGACCCTCTATCAGATTCCTTCAAGCCATTGATTGGTCAAAAACTATGGCCGCCAGGGGGTGGGGCTTATATAGCTAAAGTAAACAAAATAAATCAGGTGAGCGATTTCAGGGCCATCATGGCCCTCTTGTTTTAATGATACGTAGTACACATCTTCCTAGGAACAATACACATGTCTTTATGTACTCTGGCTTTTATAATTATTCAGCAATGCTCCTTTTACGACTTAGAATAAACAGATGAGTGTTGGCGTTCGCTCTGCGGTGGTATTTTTCTCCTTTTGTTACAATTTTTATTAACTCTATTTTAATAATTCTTTTCATTTGCTATGAATTTTTAACCAGGTTTTCCAAAGGAAAAATCTGGTTATTAGTTTGGCGAAGTCGGCGGGCGGGCGTCAACTTTCCTTGTCCGGACCATAACTTTGCCATGCATAGAGATATTTTCAAATAACTTGGCACAAATATGAACTATATCAATATGATGTGTCACATGCAAAACTTTTGTCTGTAGCTTCAAGGTCAAGGTCACAGTGACAACAAATAGACATCAGTTGAACTTTTCTTGTCCGGACAATAACTTTTTCATCCAAAGAGATATTTTCAAATAGCTTGGAACTAAAAATGCTTCGTAACCATGGCGACAAACTCCAAACATGGATTTTATTCTCATCGTTGGTTTGTAATTTCACACTATTTTGCAATGAGCATATTTCATAAACTTGTAACTCAAGCATCTAACTTCAACAACAATATTTCTATTACATGCTCAAATTGAGTAAGTTTCATAACCTCGGGCCCTGGATGTAGTCTGTTTGCAAAGGCATAAACGCATTACTATCAAGTAAAGGGTTAAGACAGATCACTGATTATCAACCTGGCATTAGGGATCCTAAAATGTGGCTGCTTACAACAAAAGGTTGCTTAATATCTGTTATCTATTATAATGAGGCCATCAACACACGATTGACTGTATTGAACTGATATTTGTTAGATAAAATTGTGATATATTTAATTGACAAGGTAATTATGATTATTCATCAATAGAAATATTCCCTGTTACTTGAATTACTAGCTTTGATTAACTATTAACAGAAAGATTTGACAGATCTGTTAATTCTTAATCAAACACTTTCCATTATAGAAAACCTGGTTTCATGGAATTTCCATGTCTTGTTATATTTTTACCTAGATATTTATATTGTCTTCTTCTACAGATTTGATGATGTGGCAAAAGCTGAATTCATATTTCCACTTTCAATCGTAAAGAGTTTCAAGAATTACAATAACTACCCTCCTTGTTGGTCATTTTGATAGGAAAGGTTTATAACCAATTTTTGAGCGTATTAAACCTTTCCCACATAAAGATAAATTTTCAGATGCCTCTGCAGCAGACGAATTTTTAAAACATTGTGACAAAAGAAGAAAGAGAGCAATTTCTACTTTTGCCACAATGTTTTCAACTTTTTACAGTAATTAAACCTCCATTTATAAGGATTCTCCATGTTTTTGCTGAGATGTTTTTAAAGTCGTCTGCTCAGATTTGTTGTATGTGGGAAAGGTTAAAAATAAATTGTGAAATTTTTTAATGCAAAGGAATTTGAGTTTCAATTTGTTTTAACTGATTATGTCCGCTTCTTAATTGAATTATATTATACATGTAGTTTATAGTTGCGTAGTTGCCTATCAAAATAGCCGACAGATGAGGTTAATATCGTTACAACTAAGTTATGGGAACTACGTATCAAAAGGAGAAACCATTTCTCTCTTCAGAACCCTGATGGAAAGAGAAAACTAAAGGAAGGAAAAGGAAAGATAAGTCGGATTGAAGTGGAGAAGATTTACAGGAATGATGAGAGGTTTCCCGATGAGTACATAGATCAGTATGTAGAAATGTTGGAAAGATTTGAGATAGCAGTCACAGTGGATAACGCACAAAAGTGAGCTTTGTCTCAAACAGTTTGAACTCTTTCTCTCATACCATTTTGACACCTCAGCAGCAGATGACTTTTGAAAACATTTCAACAAAAGGAGAAATTTCTTATGAAAAATTTGTCTTTTTCCACAATTTATTTTAACTGCAGATTTGTTTTTTGTGGTTTATTGAGGTGTGATGTTATTTGATTTGGTGTTTGGATGGACATGTGAGCGGATGGGCAGCCATCAAACTTTCATTTCAGCTCTATAATCAACTTTCTTATGACATGAATGATTCCACTAAATTCCAATGGATGTTAGCTTATAAAGAAATCGAGCCACAAGGTCAGTTTTACTAAACATAGATCAATTGTATAACGGTGACCGTTGAAAACCTGGGTTTGGGGCTGTTCTTGTTATGTTCCTTTTTAGCTCGACTTTTGAAAAAAAACGAGAGCTATTGTCATGACCCTGGAGTGGTCGTCGGCGTGGTCGTCCGGTTAAGGTTTTTTGTTCAGCTCAGCTTTTTTTCAGTGCTCTTGTTTGTCTTCCATCATTTGAATTGAAACTCAATAAATATATTTTATTCTTCTTTTTTTATGTATATATATATTCCTTGCATTTTTATTTTCAACTTTTTTCCTGATATCATTTTCCAAGTCTTGAATGTTTGTCATTAGCTCCACTGGCTGAAAGCCAGTCGAGCTTATGTCATGGCGAATTGTCCGTCGTGCGTGCGTGTGTGCGTGCGTGCGTGCGTGCGTGCGTGTTTTTCCTTTAAACAACTTCTTCTCCCTAACCACTTGGCCAATTTGGTTGAAACTTCATGGGAAGCATCCTCTCAATGTCCTCTACTAAATTCCTTCAATTTTTTTTGATCCATTCAAAATTCTGGTTTCCATGGCAACCGAAAGAAAAAAATAGTGAGAACTTAAAAAATCTTCTTCTCCAAAAGTGTCAGGCCGATTTTCAAATAATTTTGTAGAAATGTTCCTTGGGTGACCCTTTATTAGATTCCTTCAAGAAATTTTGATTGGGCGAAAAACATGGCCGCCAGGGGGCGGGGCTTTTTTGCCTTATATAGCTATAGTGAAAACTTAAATAATCTTCTTCTCAAAAAGTGTTCAGCAGATTTTCAAATAATTATGTAGAAATGTTCCGTGGGTGACCCTCTATCAGATTCCTTCAAGCCATGTTGATTGGTAAAAAAACATGGCCGTCACAGGGCGGGGCTATTTTGCCTATATGGCTAAAGAGCAAACTTAAAAAATCTTCTCCTCCAAAAGTGTCAGGCCGATTTTCAAATAATTTTGTAGAAATGTTCCTTGTGTGAACCTTAATTAGATTCCTTCAAGAAATGTTGATTGGGCGAAAAACATGGCCGCCAGGGGGCGGGGCTTTTTTGCGTTATATAGCTATAGTGAAAACTTAAAACATCTTCTTCTCCGAAAGTGTTCAGCCGATTTTCAAATAATTTTGTAGAAATGTTCATTGGGTGACCCTCTATCAGATTCCTTCAAGCCATGTTGATTGGTCGAAAAACATGGCCACCAGAGGGCTATTTTGACTTATATGACCATAGTGAAAACTTAAAAAATCATCTCCTCCGAAAGTGTCAGGCATATTTTCAAATAATTTTGCAGAAACATTCCTTTGGTGACACTCTACAAGATTCCTTTAAGACATGGTGGTTGGTAAAAAAAATAGCCACCACGGGGCAGGGCTGTTTGGAGATTTTATTTTTGCCTTATGGCCGTGGTGCGATACTGGCCCTCTTGGGCCTCTTGTTTTTTATTAAGAATAGAGTTATGGTTTGTATGTATCTATGCTTCATTTTATATATGTAATTCTAGTACACCTATGCTTCATTTTACATGTGTGTAGCCGAGCCCTGGTAGCTCAGTAGGAAGCAACGCTGGCTGTCAATCCAGGGGTTGTGAGTTTGAATCCCAGCACGGCCAACATTCTTTCCGACATTTGACAAAAGTCACTTTGACATACATTATTCGTCTTTCACCAATGGGCTGTTTAACAGTCTATGTGGAAAAGCAGACAGTTGCTTGCTTAGAAAATATGTTGTGTGGTGTACTGGTGTGGGAAAATCAGGAAACGCATGAGTAGGTGAACTGGTCGCCGTGATATGACTGAAAAATTGTTGGAAACAGCGTTAAACCCATATCAATCAATCAATTACATGTGTGTAATTCTAGTACATCTATGCTCCATTTTACATGTGTATAGTTCTAGTACATCTATGCTTCATTTTATATATGTGTTATTCTAGTACATAGATCTATGCTTCATTTCATATATGTGTAATTCTAGTACATATATGCTTCATTCTAACACTATTGACAATTTCTCTTCTATACACAAAGAAGGATTTGAGCGTGATCTAAATGCAGTAAATCACTCTAAATTTCCAGAACTATTTTTGGCTGTTGAAATTCACTCCCGCATATTTTTTATACAACGTTTCTTAGTGCGCATGCGTTACTACGTTGGGCTTGACATTTTATGAATGAAGTCACAAGCTTTTGTTGTAAATGCCGTTTGGAAAGTTGAATTGTAACAGTGACATAATTGTTTTAAATGATGTTATTCACATTTTTGATGCACATGCCGTGTAACAGCATACTGTTTACCGGTTGAAAACGTTCAGTTAGAATGAGAAATTGCCCATGATGAGTTTAAGAACAATTGAAAAAGGTATAATAAAAACAAAATGTTAATAAATTATTAATAAAACTGATTTCAAAATGTTTTGTTAGTTGAAAAAAATCAAATATTTCCAAAGCAAATACAATGGGGAGTAAAGATAGAATAGCCTATAGATCTCATTTTGAGTGATATACCGGCTCTATATCACGATGTGTCATTCAGGTGTGTATAAATTATTCACTCAGGCCATTCGGCCATCTTGATTGCAATTACTACACACCTGAACTCCATATCGTGATATACAAGCCGGTATATCACTCACAATGAGATCTATTTCCTAATTGTATATATGTGTAATTCTAGTACATATATGCTTTATTTTACAAGTGTGTAAAATTCTATGCTTCATTTTATATATGTGTTATTCTAGTACATAGATCTATGCTTCATTTTATATATGTGTAATTCTAGAACATCTAAGCTTCATTTTATATATGAGTAATTCTAGTACATCTCTGCTTCATTTTACATGTATATAAAATTCTATGCTTCATTTTATATATGTGCTATTCTGGTAACATCCCAGTTCGTCTAATCCCATTTCGTCTACAGTTTTTTGTCCCATTTCGTCTACACTCCTGTTCCCATGTCGTCTACTGTCCATAAAATGAATATACATAGATATGTCTACGGAGATTTCCATTTCATCTTACATCTTTCTTAAATCAATTATAAATCTTGGTGTGAAAACTTTAAGCAATTACTGCTTTTAATTAATGTTAATTAATTTTTGAACAAACTGCTGATCATCTTTTAATTAAGAAGTTTAAAACTTTAAGCAATTACCTTTGATCTGTATTGTTAATTGTTATGAACTTTGTGTTTCTTTTGTTTACAGCCTTCGGACTTTGTACATAATGTAGACTAAGACTGGCTGAATGCCATGAGTCCCTTAAAGTAATTGCGACATTCCAATATAATCATATAAAAATTATCAAAAATAGAACGATAAAAACACGATGTATGTATAACCCACATATTTTAAACAAAATATGTCCGTCTTATTGAATTTGTCTGTCTGTCTCATTAATCTAAGTGTAGACGAAATGGCACCGGGGTGTAAATTGGTTGTAGACGAAATGGGACAAATTGCAAAAAGTGTAGACAAAATGGGATTAGACGAATTGGGATTAGACGAAATGGGATTAAACCGCTATTCTAGTACATAGATCTATGCTTCATTTTATATATGTGCTATTCTAGTACATAGATCTATGCTTTATTTTATATATGTGTAATTCTAGTACATCTATGCTTTATTTTACAAGTGTGTAAAATTCTATGCTTCATTTTATATATATGACTATATGACGGGCGTATTATGTACCGTTTGCGGTACTCTTGTTGAAGAAATAGATCGGCAATAGAAATTGTCAACCCAAAAAAAGTCGAATGTAAACACATGTTTGCGTATTTTCCCGTATTCTCAAGGACGATTTAGTTCTTTGTTTACTTACCCTTGGTTGTTGAAACTCATTATTTCAAGCTCCTACAGAGAAAACATAGTTGTCGGAAGAAGAACAATCATCGGAAACAACTTCCAGATCAGAAATATCTGATTGAATGTCAGACGGGGTGAAGCTAAAAAAAAACAAAAAAACTTCAGTTTTGCGGAAGTGTCATAACTGCACCTGTAAATGACCCATTTTATTGCCCTTCTGATTTACTAGATCAATCAATCAAAGACCCGCCGGTATTGTGTAGATGAAAACAATAACCACTTATGTCAGCTGTTCATCCCTTTCCCCATTACAACAAATCACAGCAAACGATTGTGAAAATGTCGAGACAAAAATAAAGAAAATCTATAACAAAATGAAATTATAATTACTGAATTAATTCAAATCATTGTGGCAAAAGTTATCTATTAAATTTAATGCATTTAGGCTTTCTCATTTTGCTGCAATGTTTACTCGTCAGCTTTAGTTGCGTCAAAATGAATCTACATCTGTGAAAGAGGTATTTCCCAGTAGCTTACTTGATTGTCAAAACTGGTATACACCGGAAATGTGATCGGTCAAACAAAGAACCGACTTTGCACGTGTGTGTAATCCCTTTCCTCTTTCAACAAATATGCCGACGAAATTAAAAACATCTTGACAAAAAATTCAAACTATTTTACCCTTTCTCACGTATAGACAATTTCTACAGCAGAAGAATAGATTCATACAGGGTTGCTTAATTCATTGTGTTTGTAATCATTATGCTGTGAGCAATTTCTCTCGTTTTCAAATGTCGTCTACTTCAGATTTTTAGCTCACCTGAGCTTTGCTCAAGGTGAGTTATTGTGATCGCCTTTTGTCCGGCGTCCGTCGTCCGTCGTCCGTCGTGCGTCAACTTCTTCTCCTCAGTAACCAGTGGGTCAATTTGGATGAAACTTCACAGAAAGCATCCTCTCAATGACCTCACCAGAATTCCTTCAAATTTTTGGGATCCATGCAAAATTCTGGTTTCCATGGCAACGAAACCGAAAAAACTTCAAAATTCTTCTTCTCCTGAATTGGTTGGCAGATTTTCAAATAATTTTGTAGAAATGTTCCTTGGATGACCCTCTATCAGATTCCTTCAAGCCGTGTTGATTGGTCGAAAAACATGGCCGCCAGGGGGGGGGCGGGGCTATTTTTCCTTATATGGCTATAGTGAAAACTTAAAAAATCTTCTCCTCCGAAAGTGTCAGGCTGATTTTTAAATGATTTTGTAGAAATGTTCCTTGGGTGACCCTCTATCAGATTCCTTCAAGCCATGTTGATTGGTCGAAAAACATGGCCGCCAGGAGGGGGGGGGGGGGGCGGGGCTATTTTGCCTTATATGGCTATAGTGCAAACTTAAAAAATCTTCTTCTCCAAAAGTGTCGGCCCGATTTTCAAATAATTTTGTAGAAATGTTCCTTGGATGACCCACTTTCAGATTCCTTCAAGCCATGTTGATTTGTCAAAAAACATGGCCGCCAGTAGGCAGGGCTATTTTGCATTATATGGATATATTGAAAACTTAAAAAATCTTCTCCTCCAAAAGTATCTGGCCGATTTTCAAATAATTTTGTAGAAATGTTCCTAGGGTGACCCTCTATCAGATTCCTTCAAGCCAAGTTGATTGGTCGGAAACTGGCTGCCAGGGGGCATGGCTTATATAGCTAAAGTGAAAAAAAAATAAAAATCAGGTGAGCGATTCAAGGGCCATCATGGCCCTCTTGTTTAATATGAAGAAAGGGAGAAATGAAACTACAAAGCACTGTTGTCAAGGTCATGTTTACTGCATGTGTCAGTAATTTTCCATTTGATCTGGGTTGCACGTGGTTGACACATAATAATACCGTGTCAAATGAAAACCCACCTTCCAATAGTTGGGAATATTCAGATCAATATGCTCTTCTGTTAAGACTGATCAGGGTCATCACTGTTCGTAAATTGTCACATAAACAATTATCGGAGTCTTTTGAGAACAGTTATGACCAAAAGCCGGCATTACAATTATATAAATTGATACAAGATTTTATTGTCGAGCATGCTGTCCTCCGACAGCTCTTGTTATATATGTGTAATTCTAGGACAGGCAAAGAAAGGAAAAAAACCTTCAAAACATACTCAATGGTATACTTCAGATATGCAATTATATTACATATATTACAAAGATTTGTTAAATACTAGTATGAGGAAAACAAATATTTTCTAGAAGGAAATATCTCAAAATGCATTGATATCAGTTTCATGGATAACATTTCAAATTGACGTCATATATGTACAGATGTCCAGAGCAGCTCATTTCCCCACAATATCCAACCAAACTCTATGATGTGGTTACTCAAAAGAGACGATTCTTTTGAGTACCCACAAGATAGGATTAGAGGGTCAAATAAGATTTTAGAACATACATGATGACCATAATCAAGAGCTCTGTATGTTATCCTGTCACTTATGATGCCATACATGTTTGCATCATGAAGTCTCCATAGATTCAGCTACTTTTATCAAATATCAAGCCAGAACTGACTGAGAATCATTTGTATAATATATGTAATATATAATATCTATGCCATTAATTACGGTTTTGAAACGGGAATTCTATTCCTAGTGATAGCTGACATGCATATAACAACTAGATGCTGATGCATCTGTTTGGTATATGCATGCAGCTATCACTAGGGATGAAATACCTGGATTAAAATATCAATGATAACTCTTATATATCGCATGTTATACTGGTGGCTAGATCTATATATTCAAGCAGAGCAATTTATGTATATTACAAGATATGCAATCATAGGCACGTGGTAGAATGTTCAACTATCTCCATTGTTTTGAAACTTTCATATAAATTAAAACACTCAGTATTAATCCTTTTCCTCATATAGACGCTTTCTGATGTCTCAGCAGCAGACAACTTTTGAAAACAGTGACAAAAAAGAAATTGCTCAAAGCAAGCAATTTCTCCTTTTTAGTTCGACTTTTCAAAGAAAAGGCTAGCTATACTACTCGTCTTGGCATCGGCGTCACACCTTGGTTAAGGTTTTTGTACCAATTCTCTTTTTAGCTCACCTGTCACATAGTGACAAGGTGAGCTTTTGTGATCGGCCTTTGTCCGTTGTCTGTCCACAATTTCTTGTGAACATGATAAAGTCTTCATTTATTATCTGATGTTTACCAAACTCAATCTTTCTTATTCACCATCATAACTTACATCAACAGACAAGAGTACATAACTTTGTCAAGGTTTTTGTAAGAATTATGGACCTTTTTGACATAGACTTTTGGTTAAGTTTTTGACCCTCTATCAGATTCCTTCAAGCCGTGTTGCTCGAAAAACATGGCCGCCAGGGGGGGGGGGGGGGGGGGGGGGGGGGGGGGGCGGGGCTATTTTGCCTTATATGGCTATAGTGCAAACTTAAAAAATCTTCTCCACCAGAAGTGTCAGGCCGATTTTCAAATAATTTTGTAGAAATGTTCCTTGGGTGATCCTCTATCAGATTCCTTCAAGCCATGTTGATTGATCAAAAAACATGGCCGCCAGGGGGCGGGGCTATTTTGCCTTTTATGGCTATAGTGAAAACTTAAAAAATCTTCTCCTCCATAAGTGTCAGGCCGATTTTCAAATAATTTTGTAGAAATGTTCCTTGGGTGACCCTCTATCAGATTCCTTCAAGCAATGTTGATTGGTCAAAAAACATGGCCGCCAGGGGGCGGGGGCTATTTTGCCTTATATGGCCAAAGGGAAAACTTAAAAAAAATTCAACATCTTCTCCTCAGTAACCAGTGGGTCAATTGGGATGAAAGAAAGCATCCTCTCAATGACCTCACCAGAATTCCATCAAATTTTTGGGATCCATGCAGAATTCTGGTTTCCATGGCAACGAAACGAAAAAAACTTCAAAATTCTTCATCTCCCAAACTGGTTGGCAGATTTTCAAATAATTTTGTAGAAATGTTCCTTGGATGACCCTCTACCAGATTCCTTCAAGCCATGTTGATTGGTCGAAAAACACGGCCGCGGGGGGGGGGGGGGGGGGGGGGGGGGGGGGCGGGGCTATTTTGCCTTATATGGCTATAGTGCAAACTTAAAAAATCTTCTCCTCCAAAAGTGTCAGCCCGATTTTCAAATAATTTTGTAGAAATGTTCCTTGGATGACCCACTTTCAGATTCCTTCAAGCCATGTTGATTGGTCAAAAAACATGGCCACCAGTGGGCAGGGCTATTTTGCATTATATGGCTATAGTGAAAACTTAAAAAATCTTCTCCTCCAAAAGTATCCGGCCGATTTTCAAATAATTTTGTAGAAATGTTCCTAGGGTGACCCTCTATCAGATTCCTTCAAGCCAAGTTGATTGGTCGGAAACTATGGCTGCCAGGGGGCGGGGCTTATATAGCTAAAGTGAAAAAAAATCAGGTGAGCGATTCAAGGGCCATCATGGCCCGCTTGTTCTCAAGTACTTGTGCTAGGGCATTTTCATTTAATTTTTATGCGATGGCATTATGTCAATGCATGCATCCATAAACAATTGCTTGTGAACGCGATAAAGTCTTCAGTTTTGATTGTATCTCAATCAAACTTATACAGTAGTTAGATATCCATGAGAGCTCAGTTCCTTTCGCAAACCAGATCCGCCCATGCAAGACTGGATTATGGTCCTTGAAATTGTCAAAATTGCCATAATATAGCTTGTGAACATAATTGAGGCTCCATTTACTATATGATCTTCACCAAACTTAGATAGTAATTTAGTATTGATGAGAGCTCGGTTCCTTTTGCAAACCAGCCAGAAGTTCCCTTGCATGACTGGATTATGGCCCTTGAAATTGTCAAAATTGCTATAATACAGCTTGTGAACACAATAGATCCTCCATTTACTATCCAATATTCACCAAACTTAGATAGTAGTTAAATATTAATATTATATACAAGAATTTCTTATTCTTCTTCCCTTTGTTGCCCATACAAACATGCTCTGGATTGAAAATGACCAAAGAACAATGCCAGTAGAGCATAGGCCCTCATTGGCCTCATGTTTACTTTTTTTAAAGCATCTTTAAAATTATTTCAAGATCTGTTTTAACATAGGCCTGTTAAACAAATACAAGTTTAGACTTATTCTTTACAGAAAGTAAGTATATGTAGGAGAACTAATATTTATCTTGAAATGAGTTCTTGCTTTGCCCAAATTTATTGAGATTTCATAATGTCATTGAGCTGACCATTATTATCCCTTTTTCTGAGACCGATACTATTTGACATTCAAGCAAAAGATTAACCCTTTCCAACATTCAGGCACATTTGAAACAATTGCAGCAGACAACTCATAATAAGCATTTAGTCCCCTTTGCCACAATGTTTTTAACTCTATTCAATA
This sequence comes from Serripes groenlandicus, assembly GCA_031761405.1. Taxonomy (NCBI): domain Eukaryota; kingdom Metazoa; phylum Mollusca; class Bivalvia; order Cardiida; family Cardiidae; genus Serripes; species Serripes groenlandicus. Next base: position 105,378,016 of record JASEVX010000002.1, read on the forward strand.
ATTATGATTTCATTTATAGTGATTTTTTGCATGGAAGTTTCAAAGACGTCTGCTGCAGATTTTGTCATATTTGGGAAAGAGTTAAAGTCATCCTCTTTAAAATAAAATCCCTGAGATAACAATATCTTATTTGGCAAACTATGATTTGGATCAAGAGTTAAAAAACATTGTGAAATTAACCGAAATATTTTGGATGGTCATGTCTGTGCAGAGGTGTTTTAATCCTTTCGCCCATATAGACTCATTCTGATGCCTGTACAGCAGACGACTTTTGAAAACAATCTGGCAAATGAAGAAATTGCTCTTACTGGGCAATTGCCCCATTTGCCAGAATATTTTCTATTCTATTTTATAAATATACCCCCCGCAAACAAAGTTTTTTTGGGGGGTATATAGGAATCACCCTGTCCGTCCGTCCGTCCGTCTGTCTGTCCATATGTCTTGTAAGCGCAATTCCTCCTTAACGGCTGGACCAAATCTGATGAAACTTCACACAGTTGCAGTACACAACCTCAGGATGTGCATGAAGTAAGATTATCCCGATTGGAAATATGTCTGCCGTCTATCTGTCCATATGTCTTGTAAGCGCGGGACGGGGGTTGTCCTTTTGTGAGTTCACTCACAGTTCTAGTTTTCCATAAAACCATATAATATTTGTTCTGTTCCCACATACAGGTTGTTTTTCCCATGCCAGCTCCCAGAGGATCCACCTTTGTGTGATCCTTATGACAAAAGTGGCGATTATAAGAAAATTTGTCGCCTGTACAGAATGGCCGATTGTCCAAGCGGGTTTTGGACTCGCCTGTTGACGAGGATGATGACTCGTGTCGAACACTTTTCTTCATCTGACTGGTATTACCAGCCATTACAGACACAGTCTGTCAGAAGGATGCCAAAAAGAAACTCAAGCTTGAAGGACCCGAGGAACAGTAATACATAGTATGTTATATGCATTTCCCTTTTTCTTTCCTATAAACCCTTCTCCATGTTTGACATGAACAGTAATACATAATATGTTATATGCATTTCTCTTTCCCTTTCCTATAAACCCTTCCCCATGTTTGACATGAACTGTAATACATAGTATGTTATATGCATTTCCCTTTGCTTTACTATAAACCCTTTCCCCCTTTCAGACGTATTTTGACGCAATAGCAGAAGATGACTTTTGAAAACATTGTGGCCAAAAATAAAATTGCTCATGCTGAGCAATTGCTCCGTTGGCCACAATGTTTTCAAATATATATTAAACAATCAAGCTATCTTTTATGGAGATTTTTCAGATTTTTGTCACTGTTTTCAAAGGCGTATGCAGCCGATTTGTTGTATGTCGGAAAGGGTTAGCACTATTCCAGTTTGACTAATCTGCAGCTGATGACATTGAAATTATCTAAGCAAATGTGTTTAAAAATTTCTATATTTGAAAGTATAATTATTTAAAAGAGTTTAATGTTGTAGCAAAATGAGAAACTGTTCGTTATGAGCAATTTTCCCTTTTCCAACAATGTTTTCAAAAGTTGTCTGCAGCAGATGAATAAAAATATGTCTCCAAGTAGTAAAGGGTTAACCTCCTTAATGTTGATGCCTTTGCAATAGATAACATTTTAAAACAGTGTTAGAAAAGGAGAAATTGCTGATCATTAGCTATTTCTCTTTTTCCCACAATTCTTTTAATACTGCTACTTTTGCCCATAAAATATTTAAAAAGCATTTTACTTTAAAATGTAATTTCAGGTAAACTGGTAATTGAGAATAATTTGAGGAAGTACTATTATCGTAGCCAAAATTGGATGTATATGTTTTAAAAAATATTTGAAAACATTGTTTTAAAGGTATAAAATGCTTCTCATGAACAATTTCTGTTAGTGTGAAACACACTCTGAACTATGATTGACCTCAATGTCAGTCTTGTTAGTTAACGTCGACCTTGCTGTGACCCCAACAATTCTACAACAGTAGACTTAAAATACATATAGAGAAATATGCAAATCCTTGTTAATCAAATTCTAATTATTGAAAGGAGTTTAAACCATTGTGGCAAAAGTGGAAATTGCCAACGTTAAGCAATTTCTCCTTTTGTCACAATGTTTTCAAATGTTGTCTGCTGCACATACGACAAAACGCGGGAAAGGGTTACATTGTTTACATGATAGCTGAACCCTTTCCGTGATACTATAGCAATCAAATATTGAAAATATTGTGGTAAATATGGAGCTATTGCTGACAATGAGCAATTCCTCCTTTTCATGCAATACTCTCAAACCCGTTTCACATTAATTCGTTTCATAATTAATATTATAAACGTTTACTACATAGTCTTTTACTCCTTCCCCTTTTCAGACACATTTTGCAAAAACATGCAAAAGATGAACAAGACGGATGTTTGATGCAAAGCATCAAAGAGAAGCCGCAATATTTCGTTTCACTTGAAGAAATAAAAAAAAAGATCATTTAAATACACAAACATTAGAACAATTTAATCTGTAGTCAGTAATGCTGATATCGGTTATTGAAGATATAAGTTTTATCAGGGACACTATATACAGGGATATGAAGCGAATCGATAAGCTCCGTTATCTTCGCCTCGCTGTAAGAAAAGCGGTCATTAGCCGCTCTGGTCATTATCCACTTCGTACATTCATTTCCGCGATGGCTATCGATGTAGATAGACGGATGTTTTATTAAAATTAATAAGTTTAAAAAGGAATAACCGAGAATGTAAGTACATAACATAATTTCTATCTTTTTTTCTTACATTTACGTTAATTTTGAGCTTGTATTTAAACAAAAAATGATAGTTATTGCAACGAGTTTTTGAAGTCGATATTTTCCACAAAATTGTGGTCAAAAAATTCAAAACGAAGAATATAGGCTATGTGGGGGACCGCTATGTGTTCTATATTGCCGTTATAAACACATTTCAATGTTATATTATAAAAGATCATTGGCCAAACTGTGTCCCTATTATTTTAATATAGCTGATGTTTGCCGGAAATTTTCTAGAATTGTTTGTGAAAACTTGTGAAAAAATGCGATGAATTTTAAAAAAGATGACGACCATTTTGTCAAAATAACGAATCGGGGCTATGCAAAACACCATTTACTGTTCAATGTGGCCTTTGTAAATACATTGAAAGGTCAGATTGTAAAAGTTAAATGATCAATCTTGGTTTAAATTATTTTTACAAATCTGTTGTATGCAATGAAGAATCTAATATTGTCAGAGAAAAAATGATAAAAAATGCGATGAAATTTAACAAAATTGTGGTCAATAAAGTCAAAACGAAGAATATAGGCTATGCGGGGGACCGCCATGTGTTCTATATTGCCGTTATAAACACATTTTAATGTTATATTATAAAAGATCATTGGCCAAACTGTGTCCCTATTATTTTAATATAGCTGATGTTTGCCGGAAATTTTCTAGAATTGTTTGTGAAAACTTGTGAAAAAATGCGATGAATTTTAAAAAAGATGACGACCATTTTGTCAAAATAACGAATCGGGGCTATGCAAAACACCATTTACTGTTCAATGTGGCCTTTGTAAATACATTGAAAGGTCAGATTGTAAAAGTTAAATGATCAATCTTGGTTTAAATTATTTTTACAAATCTGTTGTATGCAATGAAGAATCTAATATTGTCAGAGAAAAAATGATAAAAAATGCGATGAAATTTAACAAAATTGTGGTCAAAACGAAGAATATAGGCTATGCGGGGGACCGCCATGTGTTCTATATTGCCGTTATAAACACATTTCAATGTTATATTATAAAAGATCATTGGCCAAACTGTGTCCCTATTATTTTAATATAGCTGATGTTTGCCGGAAATTTTCTAGAATTGTTTGTGAAAACTTGTGAAAAAATGCGATGAATTTTAAAAAAGATGACGGCCATTTTGTCAAAATAACAAATAGGGGCTATGCAAAACATCAATTACTGTTAAATATTGCTGTTATAAACACATTCAAAGGTCAGATTGTAAATGTTAAATGATCAATCTTGGTTTAAATTATTTTACAAACCTGTATGTATTCAATGGAGAATCTAATATTGTCTGAGAAAAAATGCGATGAAATTTTAAAAAAATGGCGGATATTTAGAAAAATAACGAATCGGGTTTATACAAAACATTATTTGCGGTTCTATATTGCCAATATATATACATTTAAAGGTCAGATTGATAATGTTGAATGATCAATGTTGGTTTAAATTATTTTCACAAACCTGTTGTATGCCGAGATTCACCTAGAATTGTTTGAGAAAAACTGAGAAAAACGCGGATAAATTTTAACAAAGGGCGACCAATTAATGAAAATTATGGGTACCTAGATTTGTGTGTAACTTTCCACAAATTAATTCATGATATAAGGTTTTTAATCAATGAAATATATCCCTGTTTTAACAACGAATGCAAAGTGTATAATCATTATTCAATGTTAATTTATTTCAGAATGGGCAAACTTCATGGCAGCAGAAGGGGACGAATTGGCAGGAGGCCAAAGAAAACGAAAAACAAATGCACTCCTTTAGCAAAGAAAGCTAGGAAATCAATAATTATATGATATACAGTATAATATTAAAACATTGGTACATGTACATGAATGAATGTATATACGTAACATGTATTAAAATATTGGTATATGAATGAAAGTGAAAGTTAACCCTTTCTCACATAAAACAAATCTGCAGTAGACGACCTAGAACATCATAGACAAAATATCAAAGAACAAGTGTTGAATAAAGTTAAAAACATTGTGATAAAAGGAGCCATTATGAACAATTTCTCCTTTTGTTGTACTGTTTTCAAAAGTCGTGTGCTGCATCCAAAAATGATTGTCAAGATTCTTGAGCATTTTTTTTCCTTTAAAAAAATGGTTTGCCCTTTTTTATTAAATCATAATTACATTTACAATCTTAGATATATTTGCAAAATGAATGGCCAAGTATGAATTCGAATTTGTCTGCTGCAGATGTTTGAATGTCGAGAAGGGTTATTAATAAGAGTTTAATTACCAATTAGCCCATTTCCCTGTATGAACAATGAAAGGGTTATAAAACCAATTAATTAGTATGTAACCAACACATATTGAACACGACAGGAACACGACAGGAAATGATTGCATAATGTTACATAACATAAGTCACCCTGCCATCTGGTCAGTGTGATATTATAGACCTCTTTAGAATTGCATATATTTTATTGTTTTGGGCCACCTCAATCAAGAGATAATCTCATGTTTTCAATAACAATCTGTTTTTCCATCAAACGATTTTTTAATAAAAAAATAATGTATTGTAATAACCAGTTATTGTTTTTATTTTGAAAAGATTAAAATACCACTTGACTAAGACTTCTTGATAAAGAATAATATATTTTACACAAATTTGAATCTTTTGTCTATATTTTGTGTCCCTGGTTACTGTAAAGAGCGCTAGCAAATCAACGAAAACAGCCGTATTTGCACGCAAGTTACCGTTATCATACGCAAGTGAAGGTCTAATTATCACCAGCTTGCATTGAAATCATTTAAAAAACAAAAGGACGGAGAATATCAAAGCAGACCTCTAAATTTATCTTTTAATATGATAATTATAAGGTCATATTTGGACAGCTTTTTTAACCCATTAGTAAATATCTCTCTTTCGACGTTCTCAAATATCAGGGAGGTACACGCAGTGTCATGAACCCCTAAAACAGCAATTTTTTTTTACTTCGCTTGGAACTTTTTAAAGAATTCGAAGAATCGTGGCAGGTATATATGAAATAAATATGCTGGGAGTCTATATTTTGTGTCCCTGGTTACTGTAAAGAGCGCTAGAAAATCAACGAAAACAGCCGTATTTACACGCAAGTAACCGTTATCATACGCAAGTGAAGGTCGTTATCTATCGGAATGGGTAAATCAAAATGGCCGATACCTGTACGAAGTGAGGCCAACATATTACTGATAAGGCTGATGAAACCGCACGCGTTTCATATCCCTGTAATATAGTGTCCCTGGTTTTATGTAGGATATTTAACCTAGCAGGGTCTGTGTTTTAAATGAATGAGATCATTTAGAGTTAAGCTGATCATGAAAAGTGACATAATACTAAATATAAATGGACAAAAGGTTATGATAAATTTATAATTAGTACCAAAAACAATCAACTATTTGTATTGAACACACGCCCTGTTATGATAATGTTTTATCAAATAATGCTGACACACAGAAAATCTGTTTTTCGTTTGTATCGGTAAGTCAAGATAGTGGATAAGGGTTTTCCACATAAAACAAATCTGCAGTAGACGACTTTGAAATGATCAAGTAAAAAATATAAAAAATCTCTATAAATGATCGTATGATAATTGAAAAGTGTTGAAATTATTGTGGGAAATGCAGATATTGCTCATTATAAGCAATTTCTCCTTTTGCCACGATGATTTCAATGATGTTTACCCTGACAGACTTTAAAATCATCAAGTACAAAACATAGAAAATCTCTATAAATGATAGTAAGATGATTGAAAAGAGTTGAAATTATTGTGGCAAAATCAAAGCTGTCGGATTACAAACGAACAATCTCGAGTTTACGAAACTGATGTGAACTCTTGTCGTGATTAGCATTCAGAAACTCAAGGAAACGTATTTCAATGTACACGTAATCCGAAAGACTGACAGGAGCTGCAGCGACTTTTGAAAACATTGTGACAAAAAGAGAAATCGATCACGAGGAATTTATCCTTTTGCTACAATGTTTTCTACTTTAAGTCCATAAATTATACCTTCATTTAGCAAGATGTTCCAATTTTTACTTAATGTGCTACATATCTGTTGTACGTGGGAAAGGCTTAACATAGGAACTAGTTTCAATTTTTTGAAAACGTTAAACCAGTGCATGAAAATTTACTTGAATTTATTTTTCAAACTGTAAATTTACCAGTTGATACAAGACTTGAAATGCTGTCTACATTTACAGTGATAAGTTAAATACAGTTCAGTTAATCCGATCACACTTTGTTTGTAAGAACCAGAAGATTTCATTTCACTTAGGTTTTCTGGATGTTCCCATCGCATCCGTGATAAAACATGTTGTCAGCTAGGCAAAATACACCGATATTGTGTTTAACGCGATATTCGTGAATGTGAAACTGCAACAGCGAAAAGGAACGAAATTGATCTTGAAACAGATATTTCTGTGGTTTAAATCTTTTTTAATTCATGTCCATATTATGCGATGACAATTGTACTCAAAGTTATTTTGAATCAAATATGTACTAAACATGAAACTTTGAAAGTCAGATTATTAAAAGCAAAGAAAATGAAAAATGTATGTGAAATTACGATAATAATGAAAATCTATAAAAAGACTATAGATGATGGTACTGTCGTTTATTTTAGCTCCTAACTTGATTCGGGAACCAGAGTCGCTTACGACATTTACAAACTAGACTAAATTGAGATTGTTTTAAAACACGTTGGTGAATACGGATTAAATCTAAAACGTGGACTAAATATTAAGATTTATATTTAGTCAACAATTTCAATTGAAAAGTTTAGTGAACACGGGGCGTGGCTTCTTCGTCTAATTACTGCGTACTATATCATAGGATGTAGTGAACCAGACTACATTTACCAATTCAATAGAAGGGTTCACTATATTACTGTTTAGACTAGATACAGTATGAATTTCGCTTAAATAAAAATGTACATACATTCAATTAATATACTGGCCTTTGTCTTTTGTTTTTAATTTGTAAAACTCACACATGTATATAGAGTGTAAACGGGATGTTTTAAAAGTCATTACCTTAAATTAAAGTACTTAGTAAGGACACAGAGAAATCAAGATATGTGGTCACGCTGGCAGGTCTAAATATTCCCCTTGTTCGAAAGTTCTAAGCATCCCTACAGGAAGACGCCTCCTGGCGGCTTCCAATGATAACAAGAAATTTTGCCTTACATCTAGGGGAAATTATGGACAGTACGCACATGCGTCAAAAAGCAACTGTAAGCGGGAAAGGGTTGAACCGTTTCCGTTATAGCTACTTTTACATACGAATATTGAAAATATGTTTGGAAACAGAGTTTTTCCTATAATCTATTTAACAAAAGCATTTGCCTACAATTATTCTTTTAACCTTTTCCCCTTTTAGACACATTTTGACTAACCTTAACAGATGAATGATAATCAGCAAGTTTGTCTTTTTCCACAAAGTTTTCATCACTATTTAAGCCTAGCTGTAGATTGAGTCTATGTGGTAAAGGATTAGGAAGACTATTAACATATCATACCATGTACACTTGTTATAACATGAGCACTATCGCTGTAGTCATCCAAAGAGAGAGCATCCTACTGTTTATATCTGCCATGAATGAATGGTACTAATAGTCTCGCAGCTACTGGGGAAATGGAGGGTAAAATTGTTGTGCTTTGTGTTGAATGTTCTCATATGTCGCTGGAAAAGATATTTTTCCATCATTCCGTTTGTCTGTCTGTCAGTATGTCAACTTAAGTAGAAAAAGTTAATCTTCAAATTAGAGATTAATTTCAACATACATACGAGTTATAACCTTAAGGTCAAGATTTATTTTATATGTGAGGCATTTCTAGCGTATGTTGGACTTAAATTTTAATGTATTTACATTTGCGTAAATTGAAGACTCAACATCTGTCAATATGTAACCTAGTCCAAGATTTATCTGTTGACAAATAAACTAGAATGCAGTCTAGATATGTTTATTGCAATTTACCTTGTACGGTCCCGTTTTGGAGATTCAATTAAACTGCAAATTGCTAGATGCAGCTTTTATGTGATAACAAATACATTACAAATAACATAACATGTGAACCTTTTCCTAAACACAGATGTGTTTTGACGCTGTGAAACCAGTCTTTTTTTATTAATACTTTATGTGTGGTCTGTCTGTAAAGCTTGGAGGCATTATCTAGCGGCCCGCCAGCTTTCTGTGTGAATGTGCATTCGTCCGTCCATCACGGTTTGCATTAATGGGTCATTGTTTGGCAGATTCATTTCAAAGGGGTCACACTTATACATTGGGGTGAGGACTGAGGAGACCAATACAATATTTCAAACTCAAATCTGATCTGGTTTTTTAGCTCACCTATGCATGAAGTGCAAGGTGAGCTATTGTGATCACATTTTGTCCGGCGTCCGGCCGGCGTGCGTCGTCAACATTTCAGCTTGTTAACACTCTATAGGCTACATTTTGCATCCAATCTGCATGAAAGTGTATCAGAACATTCATCTCCATCAAATCTTGGAGAAGTTCGAAACTGGGCCATATGAGGTCAAAAACGAGGTTTGAAGCGAAATCTTGTTAACACTCTGGAGGCCACATTTTTAACTTGAGCATGTTGAAACTTTATCAGAATGTTTGTCTTGATGATATATAGGTCAAGATCGAACATGGGTCATGTCGGGTTAAAAAGTAGGTCATTAGGTCAAATTGAAGGAAAATCTTGTTAACACTCCAGAGGCCGCAATTTTTGCAGTTTGAAATTTTGTCAGAATGTTTGTCTTAAAAATATCTAGGTCAAGTTTGAATATGGGTCATATTGGGTCAGAAACTAGGTCACTAGGCCAAATTGAAGGGTAATCTTGTTAACACTGTAGAGGCCACATTTTCAACTTGATCATGTTGAAATTTTGTCAGAATGTTTGTCTTAAAGATATCTAGGTCAAGTTTAAATATGGTTCATATTGGGTCAGAAACTAGGTCACTAGGCCAAATTGAGGGAAAATCTTGTTAACTCTGTAGAAGCTGCATGTTTTGCAGCTGCATGTTTTGCTTCAGCAGCTTGAAATTTGGTCAGAATGTTGAGCTAAATGATATCTAGGCCAAGTTCGAATATGGGTCATGCGGGGTCAAAAACTAGGTCACTAGGCCAAATTAAAGGAAAACTTGTTAACACTTTGGATGCCGCATTTTTTGCTTAAGCAGCTTGAAATTTGGTCAGAATGTTTGTCTAAAAGTTTGAATATGGGTCATGCCGGGTTAAAAACTAGGTCACTAGGCCAAATTGAAGGGTAATCTTGTTAACCCTTTCCCTCATACGACAATTCTGCAGCAGACGACTTTGAACTATTTTGTCAAAAAATAGAAAATCTCCATAATTGAATGGATAACCTATGACAAAAAGTGGAAAACATTGTGGCAACATGAGAAATTGCACGTTTTGTGCAATTTCTTCTTTGGCAATATGTTTTCAAAAAGCCGTCTGCTGCAGAGGCGTCAGAAAGCGTCTATATGAGGTAAAGGGTTAACACTCTTGATACTGCATTTTTAACTTGAGCATGATGAAACTTTATCAGAATGTTTTTCTTGATGATATGTAAATCAAGTTCGATCAAGGGTCATGTTGGGTCAAAAAATAGGTCACTAGGATAGAATATCTAGGTCAAGTTTGAATATTGGTCATATTGGGTCAGAAACAAGGTCAATAACGGAAAATATTGTTCAAACTCCCGAGGCCGCATTTTTACTTTGAGCAAGTTGAAAATTTGTCAGAATGTTGTCTTGATGATATCTAGTCCATGTTGGAATATGGGTCATATCAGGTAAAAAGATATAGATCACTAGGCCAAATGAAGGAAAATCTTGTTAACACTGGAGGTTGCATTCAGAATAATTGTTTTGATGTGTTTTGCATTGCAGTACATTGTATAATTAAGGTGAGCGATCCAGGGCCATCATGGCCCTCTTGTTTTAGGTGTAAACTCCTTTTTTCATATATTTTTTCTCTTCTGCAATTTTCTCAATAAAGTTTCAATGTATCAATTTCAGACTTGGTGTATAGGAAACTTATGACCTACAGATGTGCAGTGCACATGAAACATAACTATAGCATGCCTTCGATTGTCTGTCATTTATCAGCATGGTTTCAATATACAGTGTGGATCTTAAAATAGTGTTCACTGAACTGGAAATATTATACTTGTTTGTCTGTCTTTTGTCCTTCGTGATTTATTTTGTTCATACAAGAAAAGAGTCGAACTTTGATATGATAAAATAGGTATTGGTTATTGGCAGGCAATCTGTGTTGTTTCAAACATTTTTGGTTTGGTTTGTTTAAAGGTTGATGATACATTGTTTCAACAATGTTTGTACATTGTTTCAACAATGTTTGTCTATATAAACTATGCCTTATCTTTTCACCTTACATATGATTCTATACCATGAGTGTTTTCAGCACTTTGATTTAAAATGGTCTGCTGTAGAAGATGCAAAAATGATCTATTTCAAGTAAAAGGTCAACCAGTGGTTTCTAATTATAATATTTTTTGAAATTAATAAATTGATATTAAAATGTAATTAACCCTTTCCAAAGTACAACAAATCTGAAGCAGAAACATCTTGGTAATACATATGATAATCTCTAACAAAAGAAGCTATAATTATTGAAAAGAGTTGATAACATGGTAGCAAAAGGAGAAATTGCTGATTATAAGCGATTTCTCCTTTTGCCACTATGTTTTAAAAATTTGTCTGTTTCAGATGCCTCAAAATGTTGCTGCAAGTAAGGGTCAAATTTATCCATCTTTAACATTTAAGGCAATTATAGTATTTTTACAAAGTTTATACTTTCACAAATTCTATTTCAGCTATGGTTTACATTTAAAGAATGCAACAAAGACGTTTTGTAGAGAATGGATGTTTGTACAGCATGAGGGGGGTTCATTCTGTGTGGAACCTGTCATAGGGGGAGGTATGGTTTATTTAAACTTTTTCCCACATACATAAATTTTTTGGTGCCTCTGCAGCAGACAAATTTTGAAAACATTGTGGCAAAAGGACAAATTGCTCATAATGATCAATTTATCCATTTTCGACAATGGTTTCAACTCTATTCTGCAATAAAACTGTCATCTGTACACATAGTTGTTTTCTATAATGTTCCTTAAACATTTCCCTCATTTATACGCTTACTGACGTCGCTGCAGCAGACATCCTTTTGAAAACATAGTGACAAAAGAATAAATTGCTTTAAACGAGCAATTTCTCCTTTTGCCACTATGTTTTCCACGTTTTGTCATAGGTTATCCATTCAATTACAGAGATTTTCTATATTTGGACAAATATGTTCAAAGTCGTCTGTTGCAGAATTGTTGTATGAGGGAAAGGGTTAATTATTGTTTTCAAAGTCGTCTGCTTTCAATTTGTTGTATGTGGGAAAGGGTTAATGATGCTTTACACTTTAAACTCCTTTCTGTTAAATCATGGGGCTTCCTGGGTGAATTTTCAATTCTCAATATTTTAAAGCGACTGAACTCCAGATACCCAACTGTCGAAAAAAAAAAAGTTTTTAAGAAAATAAGTGTTATTTTTGTATTTGGGGCATTAAAATATGATAACTGACATATTACATACCCCTATAATCGGTGAGATTTTCTTGTTTTCGATACTTTTTCCATCACAAATTCTACCCCATCAGTAACGGGGTAAGTTTATGAATAGCTTTCGATGCTTTTAATCTCATTCATCACGTGACTTGAAAAGTCGTCACTTGAATTGAAGAGTCGTCACATGACCGATAGGACGCATGCGCATTAAATGAAACATTTTTATACCATGAAGGTTTTATGCAAAATCACGAGGAGCTCATGCAATCACAAACAAATCTCTATGATTACTGTCGTTCGACTCCGCCAAACGTGTAAATTGTGTATAACTGTACACGCCTGTCAGTGTGAACCGTTATATAGTTATATCACGTGATCGTTGCAAGGTGCCCGTCTGAAGGACTCCGTGGTATTTTTAAATAGGAAACCCCTTCATCGGGACAATTAAAAGCGACTCAAGTTCACTTTATTGATAAAAAACGATACATTTTCTACCCTGGTTTTACTTGGATAATATAAAGAATAACATTTAGGGCGAATTCGGGTGTTTTTTTTTTTTTTTTTTTTTTCGTGCCATCTGGATTTCAGTCGCTTTAAAGTGAAATACATCTCAATCATTTTCGCTGTTCACTCAGTAAAAATATATCTCAATATTTTGTTGGTGTTTCACTTAGTGACCTTTTTTGGTCAGTGAGAATATATATCTTATATTGTTAAGGGGTCCTCTCAGTGAAAAACATCTTTATCTTTTATGGTGTTCACTCAGTGAAAATACACCAATATTTTTAACCAGGTTTTCCGAAGCAAAAATTTGGTTATTAGTTTGGCGAAGTCGGCGGGCGTCAACTTTCCTTGTCCGGACCATAACTTTGCCATGCATAGAGATATTTTCAAATAACTTGGCACAAACATGCACCATATCAAGACGATGTGCCAAATGCAAAATATCTGTAGATTCAAGGTCAAGGTCACAGTGATAAGAAATAGACTTTAATTGAACTTTTCTTGTCCGGACCATAACTTTGTCATGCATAGAGATATTTTCAAATAACTTGGCACAAACATGCACCATATCAAGACGATGTGCCAAATGCAAAAATTCTGTAGATTCAAGGTCAAGGTCACAGTGATAAGAAATAGACTTTAATTGAACTTTTCTTGTCTGGACCATAACTTTGTCATGCATGGAGATATTTTCAAATAACTTGGCACAAATATGAACTATATCAATATGATGTGTCACATGAAAAACTTTTGTCTGTAGCTTCAAGGTCAAGGTCACAGTGATAAGAAATAGACTTTAATTGAACTTTTTCCTTGTCCGGACCATAACTGTGTCATGCACAGAGATATTTTCAAATAACTTGGCACAAATATGAACTATATCAATATGATGTGTCACATGCAAAACTTTTGTCTGTAGCTTCAAGGTCAAGGTCACAGTGACAACAAATAGACATCAGTTGAACTTTTCTTGTTCAGACCATAACTTTACCATGCATATAGATATTTTCAAATAACTTCGCACAAGTATGCTCCATATTAAATAACTTGGCAATTTAAAAGAATATAGCATAGATATGAGTAAGTTTCTTAACCTGGGGCCCTGGATCTAGTCTGTTTGCAAAGGCATAAATGCGTTACTATCAAGTAAAGGGTTAAAGCAGATCACTGATTATCAACCTGGCATTAGGGAGCCTAAAATGTGGCTGCTTACAACAAAAGGTTGCTTAATATCTGTTATGTATTTTATGTTCCTAATAAATGAGACCATCAACACAAGATTGACTGTATTGATCTGATATTTGTTAGATAAAATTGTGATATATTTAATTGACAAATTAATTATGATTATTCATCAATAGAAATATTCCCTGTTACTTGAATTACTACATGTAGCTTTGATTAACTATTAACAGAAAGATTTGACAGATCTGTTAATTCTTAATCAAACACCTTCAATTATAGAAAACCTGGTTTCATGGAATTTCCATGTCTTGTTTTGTTGTTCAATCAGTGATTTTTCTTTGGTGTTCACTCAGTGAGAATTCATCTGAACCTTTTTTGGTGCTCACTCAGTGAGAATACATCTATTTCGCCGGGTAGCAAAATGGCATAACCAAGACACTGTAATGATGTATTTTATTCAATATCGACGTGCTGACAATTTGGTAAAAGACTGAAAAATATAAAAAAGGTTTCAATGTACTTTTGTTTAAATGACTAGCTCACACCACTTTCCCATTCTAACTCACTCCATACTCTCTTTACTTTGATGCATGATTACAACACCTAAATCCAACATGTAAAGCAAAGGAAAATCTCATCTGTGCTTCACATATGAACACCTAACACACCCATACATATATACATACATACATATAACTTCAAAAGATAAAGTTCAACTAGTTAATAATGTCTATTCACGACTATAAACAGACGTTACAGAGCACAAACTTGCTCGGCAATTTTGAATTCTCGCTAAACTTCGTTAAATCACATTAAATCTGAAAGTTACTGTCAGTGTGTATTAATACAATGATATTCGAACATAAATAGTCAAAAAACCTACTCTACGTGCCGACACAGCGCTTCCAAAGACCTTTTAAGTTCCCAAACATTCAGATCGCCTTCTTGTCCTAAATTCGCGGGTTTATTGGTTGTTACGTAAAAGTAACATTTTTGTAAGAAATACGCGAAGCACACTCCAACTCTCACAAGTAATGTCACATGCATAATGTATCCACCAGATCAGCCTGCGCTGTCCGCGCAGACTGATCCGGGCCGACACATTCCGTCTTCAGTAACGTCACACTCCCCCGTCTGGTACCCTAGAAGAGGGTTTCACTATCATAAGCAATATTAGACTAGAATCATGCGATTAATATAACAACTTTGTTCACGGGACGTAAATAAGATGATGTTTTTTGGTCCTTGGTAATGAGCACTTCAACTTTTCGTATCTTGCCGTCCCCGCTTTTGAATGTATTGTCAATAATTCCAAGTGGCCACTGGTTTCTATGAACACGCGAGTCTTTTAGTAGTACGATGTCACCAGTCTTCAGGTTGGGGTTATCGACACACAATTTCTTGCGAACCTGTAGGAGATGAAGGTAATCTCTTTGCCAAAGTCGCCAAAACGTGTCGGCCAATACTTGACCCCTCTTCCTTTGTGCTCTGAAGGCATCCTTCGATAGGTCATTTGACACTGCTGTTAAGATAACCACCTTGCCAGTAAGGAGCATTGATGGTCTCAAAATCATGGCTGAGGTAGGATCGGTTGATATCGGCGCAAGAGGGCGGTTGTTGAGAATAGCATTAACCTCTGCCATGAAAGTTGTAAGAGATTCGTGGTTTAATGGACGATGTCGGGAATCGTACAGAACAGAATCCAGTACTTTGCGGGTAAGACCAATCATGCGCTCCCAGACGCCACCCATATGTGATGCATGGGGTAAATTGAAAATCCACTGTATTCCACTATTGTACAAAAAGCGCTTAACTGGGCCATCTTCTTCCTTGATAGCATCAATGCCTAAATCCCTAAATCATCAACTGCTCCAATGAAATTGGTTCCTCTGTCTGACCAAAAAAGCTTCACGGGACCGCGGATAGACAGGAATCTACGCAGGGCATTGATAAAGCTGGAAATGGACATTTCTTCAACCAATTTGATATGTACTGCTCTCGTGGTTAAACATGTGAACAAAATGACCCATCTCTTGCTATTGGCAGCACCTCTTGTTTTTATGCCCCCACGGAATCTCCGATTCGGGGGGCATATAGTTTTTGGCCTGTCTGTCTGTCTGTCTGTCTGTTGGTCTGCACGTCTGTCTGCACAAAAAAACCTTTAACCTTGGCCATTACTTTTGAACCATAACAGGTACGGCTACCATATTTCACATGTGTATTCCTTGTGACATGACCTTTCTGTCAGTACCAACATTTTTGACCTTGCGACCTTGACCTTTGACCTAGATGTTGCCATTCTCGAAAAATACTTTAACCTTGGCCATTACTTTTGAACCATAACAGATACGGCTACCATATTTCACATGTGTATTCCTTGTGACATGACCTTTCTGTCAGTACCAACATTTTTGACCTTGCGACCTTGACCTTTGACCTAGATGTTGCCATACTCGAAAAAAACTTTAACCTTGGCCATTTCTTTTGAACCATAACAAGTACGGCTACCATATTTCACATGTGTATTCCTTGTGACATGACCTTTCTGTCAGTACCAACATTTTTCACCTTGCGACCTTGACCTTTGACCTAGATGTTGCCATTCTCGAAAAAAACTTTAACCTTGGCCATTTCTTTTGAACCATAACAGATACGGCTACCATATTTCACATGTGTATTCCTTGTGACATGACCTTTCTGTCAGTACCAACATTTTTGACCTTGCGACCTTGACCTTTGAACTAGATGTTGCCATTCTCAAAAAAAACTTTAACCTTGGCCATTTCTTTTGAACCATAACAGGTACGGCTACCATATTTCACATGTGTATTCCTTGTGACATGACCTTTCTGTCAGTACCAACATTTTTCACCTTGCGACCTTGACCTTGACCTAGATGTTGCCATTCTCGAAAAAAACTTTAACCTTGGCCATTACTTTTGAACCATAACAGGTATGGCTACCATATTTCACATGTGTATTCCTTGTGACATGACCTTTCTGTCAGTACCTTGCGACCTTGACCTTGACCTAGATGTTGCCATTCTCGAAAAAAACTTTAACCTTGGCCATTACTTTTGAACCATAACAGTTATGACTACCATATTTCACATGTCAGTACCAACATTTTTCACCTTGCGACCTTGACCTTTGACCTAGATGTTGCCATTCTCGAAAAAAACTATAACCTTGGCCATTTCTTTTCAACCATAACAGGTACGGCTACCATATTTCACATGTGTATTCCTTCTGACATGACCTTTCTGTCAGTACCATTGACCACTACTTTTGAACCATAACAGGTACGGCTACCATATTTCACATGTGTATTCCTTGTGACATGACCTTTCTGTCAGTACCAACATTTTTGACCTTGCGACCTTGACCTTTGACCTAGATGTTGCCATTGGGGGGCATCAGTGTTTCACAAACACATCTTGTTCTCGTCATAACTTGCCATGGTCCGAAAGCATCTATCCCTACTGATGTAAATGGAGGACCCGGGGTTAGCCTGTCCTTGGGTTAGTCGGGGCATTTTCTGCTCCTCCGTTTTACCGCACAGGCGCCGGCATATGAAACACTTGTAAATAAACGAGGAAATCATTTGTTTTACTTCAATCGCCCAATAGCCCGCACTCCTCAGGGCACCCTCAGCAAGAACACGGCCTTGGTGCTCCACAGACTCATGGTAGTGCTGAATCAGACGTAATGAAACGTGTTGGTTCTTTGGTAGTATAATCGGGTTGATCTCTTCTATTGGTACTTGGTCGATGATGCGGTAAAGGCGTCCGCCAACCCTCAGAAGAAAATTGCCATCTAGAAATGGTGAAAGGGCTGCAATGTTGCTGTTCTTTGGTAGACCCCATTTTTCAGTGATACGTGAAATCTCTGCTGAGAAACATTCTCTTTTGTACTTCCTTCAAAATTACTGTTTCTGCAGCTTTAAAATCTCCAATACAGTCTTGGTTTACAGACTTTTTATGTGAAAGGGCAACACGCTTAAGTAATGTTATAGCTCATACAAGCGACTTCCAAGTCGAGAACCTGTTGAAACGTTTACAGCCAAGGTTACAAGTACTTTTTGTTGAAATTTTGAGGAGTCACATCTGATTTCAGTTCTTTTTCTGTATTTGGATTGATTAAGGGAAACAAATCATTTACCATTATCTTCGCTGGCGAAGTCTTGTAGCCATCTTAAGCCTGAAAACCAGATGCTGCCTTTGAGATTGTTGACACTTGTTGAACATCTA
The DNA here is from genome assembly GCA_031761405.1 of Serripes groenlandicus. Classification (NCBI taxonomy): domain Eukaryota; kingdom Metazoa; phylum Mollusca; class Bivalvia; order Cardiida; family Cardiidae; genus Serripes; species Serripes groenlandicus. Next base: position 105,396,307 of record JASEVX010000002.1, read on the forward strand.
GTTGCGCAGTCGGCTGGATTTCTTGCTGTAGACACATATCGCCATTGTGACGAGGAGGAAACTCTCATGATTTTTTCTACCTGGTTGCTAACATAGGTAAAAAATCGTCGTGTCTGGTTGCCAATATAACCTAAAACAACCTTACTGTCTGTGAAGTAGGTCATGAAGCTCATTGGTACATCCAACTGTGCTGATATGATCTCGGCTAATTCTGTGGCAAGCACTGCACCACATAACTCAAGTTTGGGGATGGTGTGCCATTTGGATGTAGCCACTTTTGCTTTACCTAGGGGAAAGCCAACACAGGTATTTCCTTCTTTGTCCCAAACCTTGATATAAGCCACTGCTGCAGTCGCCTTTTCTGAAGCATCCGAGAATATATAGACAGCTATTTTCCCAGAGGAGCTAACCGACATTGTGGTAAACATGCAAGGAGTGGTTACATCCTGTAGGTTCTGTAGAGATTCTCTCCATTCACTCCACTTCTTCTGATAGTCTGCCGACAGTTGATTATCCCAGTCTACTCCAGACTGGGGTAGCTTCACAGAGGAGAATCTTCCCGCTTATAGTTATCAGAGTGATGAAACCAAGGGGGTCGAAAATACTGTTTACCATTGACAACAGTCCTCTTCTTGTAAAGGGTTTATCTTCCAGCAATATTTGGAAGGTGAAAATGTCTTCTGTCAAAGTCCAAGACAAGCCTAAGCTTCTTTGTAAGGGTAAAGTGTCTTGACTCAGATTTAAACTCTTCAGCTCACCTCCAAGATCGTCACTAGGAAGGCTTTCATTACTTCCAAACTGTTTTATGCAATTTTGTGTAGCCTAATATTTCCACCATTCTTAAGCGCAGCTTGGGTTCTCTTCGTGAGGTCAACAACCTCTTGAACTTTTGGCTTTGACGTTAAAGCATCCGCAACATAAAAGTTTCGTCTAATTAATTCTCTAACATCGTCATCTGCATTTTCCACAGCCTTGTTCAATCCATATGTCGCAATGGCTGGAGAGGCACAATTCCCGAAAACATGTACACGCATTCTATATTCGATGAGTTCTTCGTCAGGATTGTTGTTCATGTACCAGAAGAATCTTAAGAAATCCTGATGATCAGGGTGTACACGGAATCTGTAAATCGTCTGTTCTACATCACCAATAACTGCATAGGCATCCTTGCGGAAACAAAGGAGAATCCCAACGAGACTGTTGATTAGGTCTGGACCAGACATAAGCATATCGTTAAGCGAAACTCCTTGGTATACTGCCGAGGAGCCAAACACACCTCTTATCTGGTCAGGTTTCTTCGAATGGTAGACACCAGATGGTGTAAAGTAGTAACGATTACCACCAGTATACATTGGAGCTACTTCAGCAGCACCACTCTCCAGATCTTTTGCCATAAATGTGATGAAGTGCACTTTCTTCACTGGATTCATCTTAAGGCTTTCATCAAGGAGCTGTGCTCTTCGCAATGCCAGTTTTTGGTTGTTTGGTATGCCCGGTATATCTTTTTTGAATGGAAGTGGGGCTGTCCAGAAACCATCTTCATCTCTTCTTTCATCAAAAGTAGAAACTGCTTGTCTTCAACTGAGAGTCCAACTTAATCATCTTCTGCTGTCTTAGTGAAAACTGAATCGCCTCTAAAATCACGCTTGGACATCTCGGATGATATCGAATTCACTTCATTTGTATTTTCCTTTAAATTTAATGATTATTGGCATGGCTCGTAAATTGTACCTCTACCGTCTGACATGATTGTAGTCTTATTTACTGAAATAACATCTGGTGGATGCACTTTACCTAGGCATATCTCTCCAACAATCACCGAACCTAAAGCCAACATCTGAGCGAACGGCATTCCTTGCTTCCCTATGACCTGTTCCAAAACATGGTGAGCCTCTGGTAAGTCTCTGCCAATTAACAACTGAATTCTGCACCTGGGATTTCTTTAGCTAAATATTGTAAGTGTCAATAAGCCTGAGCTACGTCTGGAGTTGGTATTTCTGAAACTTCATTTGGGATATCGTCGCATTCTATGATGGGCGAAAGTAGAATTTCAGTATCTCCAATTACATTACGTACGCAGAGTGCATGTGCCATCCGCCCTTGTGAGGTCACACAATCTGAACATGATGATAGGGTATACTGTGTGTTTTTTCCATAAATCTGTAGTTTGTCGAAGAGCTCTTGAGACCCAAAAGACTGGTTGCTCTGGTCATCTATGATAGCATGGACCCGCTGAGCCTTTTTGGGATGTCCATATGGATACACATCGACAAGAAGAGTCTTGGCAAGTTGCTACAGGATTTCCCAATGAATTTGTCGCCGCACAATGTAGTGCATTTTGAAGAAACTTCTTCTAGTTTGGAGAGGGGCTCCCCTCCATCAGCATATCTAGTCTGAAACTGATTTGTGTCTATGTGCATGGCTGATGCATGACCTCTGCCACAGTGAGAACATTTTATTACTGTTTTACATTCATGAGAAACATGTCTTTTGGAATCACAACATCTGAAACATACGTTATTTTCACGAAGGATTCTTTTTCAGCACGGTGAAAAGGGCATCTTTTCAAAAACTCATGCTCTGTGGGGTCAACTTCTTGCTTCCGACTGAATACGTTATGTTTGGACCTGTTCTCATGATAGGGAGCTGGTTCGAATATGAATGGTGGATCATTCTTTGTTTCACTGAGTTCCTGGATGAAGGAGACAAAAAAAGTGAATGGTGGGTAAGGTAATCACTTATCTTTCTTGTACTTCGCTGCACGAAAGACCCATTTCTCTTGTGTACCTGGTGGAAGTTTATTGATAACTGGTGTCACCCCCGAAGAAGAGTCAAAGTATGATAAAAGCATAGCATACTGTGGATTAGCTTTAATTGATTCTACCTCAATAACAATGTCAAGGAGGTCATACAGTTTGGTCATATCTTTGTTCAGTTTCGGAAAGTTATGAAGTTTCTTCTTTAACGCGTACTCAACCATCTCAGGGCGGCCATACCTCTCCTCAAGACGAGCCCACGTACTCTGTAGCCCCTTTGCAGGATCATATGTGTTTGATGATCGGATGCTACTGGCAAACTTGCTGGATTCAGGACCCAAGTATTTTACAAGAAGATCTATTTCTTCAAAGGGAGTCGATCAAGTTCAACTGGGAGGCAATACTACAAAAACTAGCCTTCCATGCAGCATAGGCCTCTGCTTTGTCATTAAATTGTGAAAACCGGCTAAGCTGAAGATCTTTTTTCATAAGAAACTGTGATTGTTCGGTCATTGTATTAACACCTGAATTAAAGACTGCAGCATGAGGATTAAGCACTGACCCATTACTTATGTTTGTGTTAACATTTGGCATTACACATAGTTCAGGACTCATATCACCACTAATGTTGACTAGTTCATCTGGATTCATTGCGCAATCTTTCACAATTGTTTCTAACTGATGTTCGACTAGTACATGATTTTGCACTAGAGAAAAAGGTATCACATTATTGTCAGCTCTTGTTCTTTGCAACATACTTGGTTCCCTAGATGACGACAGACTTCTTTTAGCATAAAGACTTTTAATGTCAAGATTACGAACATATTCTCTTGTGAACTCTTTTCTGTCAGTAACACTATGTTATTCAAAGTCTAATTCTTATAAAGCTTTAATTTCAACTTGAGCTGCAGCATTTTCTTTCTCTAATTTGACAATGTCAAGATTAAGATCTAACTCGGTTTTCTACCTCTCTGTTCTTGCGGCCATTTTTTCAAATTGTTCTTTTATTATGGCTTGTTGACGCAGGATCTCTGCTTCTTTCTTCTTGTATATTAACTTTGATTTGTTAATTACTGCTTGTACTCTCTTATAAGGTACTACAGAACTTTTGTCGGAATGACTCATAATTTCTACTAATTCTAATCTCTGCTCCCGAATGTTTTGAAACATATTTGTCCACTACATTTTTGCATCTCGCATAATATTCTCTGTGACGCGCTAGTTCTTCAATATCTTCTTTTGTGTATTCGCGACAAAGAAAGTTCAAAAGTTGTTCACACTGTCTAAATATATGTTTCAATTTTTCTTCCATAGTCTTCAAAGCATTAATGTCGCCTTGATGTTTGTCATAGTCTTTAAAGCATTAATGTCACCTTGATGTTTGTCATGGTCTTCCAAGCATTAATGTCACCTTGATGTTTGTCATAGTCAATTACTAATTGTTCATCTTTACTCCAAGCACTTTCTACCTGTTCTTGAAGTTCATTTTTCTTCCTTTCATGTTGTTCTTTTCCTTTCTCTGTCAAAGTTCTTATCCTCCTCCCTTCCTCGGCTGTTTCCTCTTCAACGACTGGCGGAGCGCCTTCCTCAGACATCTTGGTGACTGTGAAATAATTCTTTTACTATTCTGCCGGGTAACAAAATGGCATAACCTAGACAGCGTGTCAATGTACTGATGTATTTTATTCCATATCGACATGCTGACAATATGGTAAAAGACTGAAATATATAAAAAAAGGTTTCAATGTACTTTTGTTTAAATGACTAGCTCACACCATTTTCCCATTCTAACTCACTCCATACTCCCTTTACTTTGATGCATGATTACTACACTTAAATCCAACATGTAACGCTCTTGAGTCAAAGCAAAGGAAAATATAATCTGTGCTTCACATATGAACACCTCACACACCCATACATATATACGTAGATACATATAACTTCAAAAGATAAGTTAAACTAGTTAATAATGTCTATTCACGACTATAAACAGACGTTACAGAGCTCAAACTTGCTTGGCACTTTTGACATCACAGAATTCTCGCTAAACTTTAAATCACATTAAATCTGAAAGTTACTGTCAGTGTGTATTAACTTATTAATACAATGATAATCGAACATAAATAGTCAAAAAACCTACATTACGTGCCGACACAGCGCTTCCAAAGACATTTTAAGTTCCCAAACAGTCAGATCGACTTCTTGTCCTAAATTCGCGGGTTTTTTGGTGGTTACGTAAAAATAACATTTTTGTAAGAAATACGCGAAGCACACTCTTTTTCTTTTTTAAAGGTCAAAGAGAGACAACTCTCACAAGTAATGTCCCATGCATAATGTATCCACCAGATCAGTTGCGCTGTCCTCGCAGACTGATCCGGGCCGACACATTCAGTCTCCAGTAACGTCACAACATCTCTATCTTTTTAAGGTGTTTACTCAGTGAAAATACACCTCAATCTTCTACAGTGTTGACTCATCGAAATTCTTTTCAATTCTTTTTGTTATTTACTTAGTGAAAATATATCTCAATATTTGTTATTGTCCATTCAGTGAAAATACATCTTATATAGTTTTTGTGTTCATTCAGTGAAATACTCCTTCTTTTTTAGTGCTTTCTCAGTAAAAAATCCATCTCAATCTTTCTTTGGTTTCACTCAGGGAGAACAAGATTAGTCTCAATTTTTGTTGGTGTTCACTCAGCAATAATACATCTCAAACTTTCACCGAACCAAACAATTTTTCTGCTGATAGAGTAAGCCATATATTGATGAACCACAACTATGCATCAATTGCATTTGAAAAATTCAGCTGCTGATTTTTATCTGTGGTAAAGGCTTCAATACATGATGTTACTTCAGGAGATAATAATGTTGATGAAATTCAAGATGATGATGAACTCCAGAAAGGCATCCTCATCACAGAGATTGACAAAACAGGAAAGTTTGGAGTGATCGGAATCATTGTAGATGAAATAGAAGACATCATACATGACTTTTATCCAGGTGAGTTTGTGTCACTTATTATTAATGAATAAACCCTTACCTCCATGAGACAAATCTGCAGCAGATGACTTCGAAAACATTTTGACAAAAACATGAAAAATCTTCATAAATAAGGTTTATATACGCCAGTTTTGAAAATAGGGAATGTATTATAGTTTTACCTGCGGCGTATGGGCGGGCGGCGTCCAGTATGTTGTCAGCTAAATAACTTCAGAAGCCTTCTTCCAATCATCACCAAATTTGGTCAGAATGTGTATTGGCATAACATCTCGGACAAGTCGATGACTAGTCATATCACTATAGTCAATCGAGAGTTATTGACCTTTAATTATAGTAATTACCTAAAATTGGTCTTGTCAGCTCAATAACTTTAGAAGCCTTTGTCCAATCATCACCAAATTTGGTCAGAATGTGCATTGGCATAATATCTCGAACAAGTTTGGTAACTAGCCACTTTAGTCAATCGAGAGGTATCGCTCTTTATTTATAGAAATTACCTTAAATTGGTCTTGTCAGCTCGATAACTTAAGAAGCTTTAGGCCAATCATCACTAAATTTGGTCAGAATGTGTATTGGCATAATATCTCGGACAAGTTTGATAACTAGCCATTTTGCTTTAGTCAATCTAGAGTTATCGCCCTTAAATTATAGAAATTACCTAAAATTGGTCTTGTCAGCTCAATAACAATTAACACTATACAAGACAGGCGTATTTTGTGACATATATTAATTAAGGAAGAAAAACATCTGAACAAAGACAATAAATATAATTTTTCAGACTAACTAGATTGATCAATCAGGTTTTATATAACATTTTCCACAATTTTTAGCTCCACTGGCTGAGAAATGGTGAATTGTCTGTCATGCGTCTGATCTTTTGTTTTAAACGACATCGGCTCTGTAACCACTTGGTCAATTGGGATGAAACTTTTTTTTTAATCCGTGCAAACTTTTGGTTTTTGACTTGAGCAGCTTGAAAGTTTGTCTTGATTGCCATTGGCGCTGAAAGAGTTATACCTTAAATAGCCCATTCTCAGGTGAGCGATTCCAGGACCTGATGCGCCTCTTGTTTGAATTTCTTTTTGAAACGTCTTTTGTGTGACCCTTTATCAGATTCCTTAAAGTCCTGTTGATTGGTAAAAAACCATGGCCGCCAAGGGGCCCGGTTGTTTTGCCTTATATTGCTATAGTGAAATCTTCAACAATATTCTCCCCCAAAAGTGTGTAGCAGATTTTCAAATCATTTCTTAGGAATGATCCATGAGTGACTGACTCTCTATGAGATTCCTGTTAACTGTGTTGTATGGTCGAAAAAAACATGGCTGCCAGGGGGCCGGCTGTATTGCCTTATATGGCTATAGTGAATACTTTAAAAATCTTACTTGAAAGTATCTGGCCCATTTTCAAATAATTTTTCAGAAATGTTCCTTGAGTGACCCTCTATCAGATTCCTTCAAACCATGTTGATTGGTCAAAAAACATGGCCGCTAGGGCTATTAGCCTTTTATGCATTTTAGTGAAAACTTAAAACAATTTCTCCTCCAAATTTATTTGGTTGATTTTCAAATAATTTTGTAAGAGTGTTTTCTTAGTGAGACTTTCTACAAGATTCCTTCATGCAATGTTGATCATTTAAAAAAAAAACATGTACACCAGGGTGAGGGGGCTGTTTTGTCTCATATGGCTTTAATGAATAAATGTTTGCCAAATGCAAGGGCTGTTAGCCTTATATGCCTTTTAATGAATACTTTAAACAATTTCTACTCCAAAGTATTTTGGCTGATTTTCAATTTATTTTGTAGAAATGTTCTTTGGGTGAGACTCTTTGCAAGATTCCTTAATGCCATGTTGATTGTTTTAAAAAACATAGCCACCAGGTGGCAGGACTGTTTTGTCTTTTATGGCTATACATGTAGTGAATTAATTTTTGCCTAATGCAGTGGAGCTATACTGGCTCTCTTGGACCTCTTGTTCATTCATCACAGCAGCCAGTTCACCTACCCATGTGTTTCCTGGCTTCCTCACAACAGTAATCCACCCAATAGTCTTTCCAAGCTTTCCCACACAAACTGTTGTTAGGCAATCCATAGCAGACGAATGACTTTTGTCACATTGACTTTTGTTAAACATCAGAAAGAATGCTTGCCAAGCTGGGGTTCCAAGCTCTCAACCCATGGACTGAGCTACCAGGGCTTTGTTCAGACTAAGTAGAAACATTATGTTTATAAAATTATTTTACTATCATTCTTTTAAATTTTCTACAGGGTATCAAAATGTTTTCTAATGTATAATCAGTGAAAAGTGTTAATAATTTAGCTATAACCTTGTAGGTTTACTTGAACCAAGTGAGAACATGCAGCTACAAATAAAGCGCTATGCATTGTGTTCCAGTTGCTATGCCAACAACCCTACAGTTCACCATATTGATCATTTCACGATGGAGCATTGTGCTCTGATGCTGGTAGAGGGCAAATCTATTAGGTGCCCAAAGGTAAATTTTATGTCAATATTCTTCATGTAAATTAGAAATGAGTTTTAAAGCCTATTCCTCTGATTACCTCATCTGTTTTTCGAAGAACAAGGCGGGGGTATTGTGATACCCTTGGCGTTCTCTGCCTCGTTGTCCTCTGCCTTGTCACATAACTTTAACCCTACCTCATAACACAAAAACTGCTCAACAAATGAAACTTGGTACACATGTTCCTAGTGACAATATGCATGTCTATCCCAAGTCACATAACTCTAGCTTTAATTATAATTTAGTAATGCCCCCTTTTCTACTTAGAAAAAAGCATTAGCTTGCGGCGCTCTTGTGTTGTTCTTAGAGTAAACTATCACAAATTAAATTCATCTCTTCCAAAGAGTGGATAAATGATACATGATGTATTCTAAGTTAGATACATAGATCTAGTAGAAGTATTGAAATTGTTCTCCTACCAAATTGCCAAAAGTCACTTCATTGAATAAAAAGATAGGTTTTAAGTGTTAGTCAACCCTTTCCCACTTACAACAAGTGTACAGCAGATGGCTTTGAAAACATCCTGGCAAAACCTTGGAAAATCTCTATAAATGAATATATAATCATTGAGTAGAGAAGAAAACATTTTGACAAAAGTCATCTGTTGCAGATGCTTCAAAATGTGTCTGCAGGTGGGAAAAGGTTATCCTATTGATGTGCTTATCTATATATCCCTGCATGATATTCAATAGAGAAATGTGGTACATATATCATACTGAAGATAAATAGACGAAGCTTGCCGTATGGAAATTTGACCATTTCCCTTAGCATGATTACAATCAGGGACAATATATACAGGGATAGGTAACAGCTTATTATTTATCAATAGCTTATCGATTATCAGTGCCGTGCCTACCATCAGATAATGAAATGAAATGAGCGACACAGAAAATGATAAGGGGAACTCTATGAATTAACAAAAATAATCGATAATCTGCGAAAACTATTGTCCTCCTTTTGATGTGTTTTAAATACAATCGGAGATTTTGTTTAGTATGCGGTCTCTTTTGTTGTTGTCTGTAAGCAGTATGGTTTAGTATGTGGTCTCTCAATATGAGTCTGCAGGTTTTCACAGTTTGGTTACTGTTGATCTGATAGCGGGAGGGAGGTGACCTTAATTCAAAGATGTTTTACCTTTAGATCTATTATTGTTATCATTTATGTTTTAATTTTCCCAAAGACATTACGACATAATTAAAATTTGATTGCAACAATTTCAGTATATAAATTAAGGCAAGATGTTTACGCCATTAACTCATAAGTCAAAATGGCTAATAGTAAACACGACTTTATTAATTTTCATGATCTGGATTTACTTGGAGAATAAACTTGCAGTGACATTGAGTGTTCTGATAATGAGGGACTGCCAGAGTGTAAAAAATTAAAGCAGGTTAAAACTTATGAGTATACTTCATTACTTGTGACAACTGTGACAAGAAATATGTATCTATGTCAGGAATTTAAGATTTAAGAAGATCAAAACATGGCACAACCAATATACGAGGTATATGCTCTTATTTCTTGCAGCTCGTAAATAAAAGTTCACACTTATTTTATTGCTGTTTGTCGGTAATCAAGCCAATTAACTTTTTAGCTCACCTATATATGCACGAAGTGCAAGGTGTTCCAATGTTCATGAAAGTTTATCAGAACATTCATCTCCATCAAATCTAGGTCAAGTTCGAAACTGGGTCATGTTGGGTCAAAAACTAGGTCACTAGGCCAAATTGAAGGAAAATCTTGTTAACACTCTGTAAGTCGCATTTTTGGCTTGAGCATGTTGAAATTTATCAGAATGTTTCTCTTGATGATATGTAGGTCACTAGGCCAAATTGAAGGAAAATCTTGTCAACACTCTGTAAGCCACATTTTTGGCTCGAGCATGTTTAAACTATGTCGGAACATGTGTCTTAATTATATCTAGACCAAGTTCGAATATGTGTCATGTCCGGTCAAAAACTAGGTCACTAGGCCAAATTGAAGGAAAATATTGTTAACATTCTGGAAGCCACATTTTTGGCTTGAGCATGTTGAAACTTTGTCAGAAAGTTTGTCTTAGTGATATCTAGGTCAAGTTTGAATATAGGTCATGTTGGGTCAAAAACTAGGTCACTAGGCTAAATTTAAGGAAAATCTTGTTAACACTCTAGAAACCGAAACTTCAAAATGTTTGAATTAGTGAAATCTAGGCCAAGTTCGAATATAGGTCATGTCGGGTCAAAAACTAGATCTTTAACTCTAAGGAAAATCTTGTTAAACACTGGAAGCCGCATTTTAAACTTGAACATGTTGAAACTTTGTCGGAAAGTTTGAATTAGTGACATCTAGGATAAGTTCAAATATAGGTCATGTCGGGTAAAAAAAGGCTAAATTGTAGAACAATCTTGTTACACACTATAGAGATCACATATTTTACTTGAGCAGATTTTGTCAGAAAATTTATCTTGATGATATTGCCATTGGCACTAAAAGAGATTAAGTCTTAAATAGCCCATTCTCAGGTGAGCGATTCCATGGCCTCATGGCCCTCTTGTTTGCTTCAGCTGCTTGAAATTTGGTCAGAATGTTGAGCTGAATGATATCTAGGCCATGTTCAAATATGGGTCATGCCGGTTCAAAAGGTCACTAGGCCAAATTGAAGGGTAATCTTGTTAACGCTGTAAATGCCACATTTTCAACTTGAGCATGTTGAAACTTTATCAGAATGTTTGTCTTGATGATATGTAGGTCAAGTTTGAACATGGGTCATGTCGGGTCAAAAAATAGGTCACTAGGTCAAATTGAAAGACAATCTTGTTTACACTTCAGAGGCCGCAATTTTTGCTTCAGCAGTTTGAAATTTTGTCAGAATGTTTGTCTTAAAAATATGTAGGTCAAGTTCGAATATGGATCATATTGGGTCAGAAACTAGGTAAAAAGGCTAAATTGAAGGAAAATCTTGTTAACACTGTAGAAGTCGCATTTTTTGCTTCAGTAGAAGTTTGAAATTGTCAGAATCTTTGTCTTAAAGATTTCTAGGTCAAGTTTAAATATGGGTCATATTGGGTCAGAAACTAGGTCACTAGGCCAAATTGAAGGAAAATCTTGTTAACTCTGTAGAAAACGCACTTTTTGCTACAGCAGCTTGACATTTAATGAGAATGTTTATCTAAATGATATCTAAGCAAAGTTCGAATATAGGTCATGTAGGGTTAAAAACTAGGTCACTAGGCCAAATTGAAGGAAAATCTTGTTAACACTTTGGATGCCACATTTTTTGCTTCAGCAGCTTGAAATTTGGTCAGAATGTTTGTCGGAATTATATCTAGGTCAAGTACGAATATTGGTCATATTGGGTCAGAAACAAGGTCAATAAAAAAAATATTGTTCAAACTCCGCAGGGTTTATTTTTACTTTGAGCAAGTTGAAACTTTGTCAGTATGTTGTCTTGATGGTATCTAGTCCATGTTGGAATATGGGTCATATCAGGTAAAAAAAAACATAGATCACTAGGCCAAATGAAGGAAAATCTTCTTAACACTGTGGAGGTTGCATACAGAATAATTGTCTTGATGTGTTTTGCATTGCAGTACATTTTATAATTAAGGTAAGCGATGCAGGGCCATCATGGCCCTTGGCCCTCTTGTTGATTTTTTTATCCGTCGAAAACGAAATCGGAAATAAGATTTATGATGACAGAAATCCGAAAATAATCTTACTTTTCTCGTCTTATGTGCTATACGATACAGTAAATTGATAGGGAAGCAGTCGGTCAGTGCGTGTTGTTTTTAAGCCAATGAGAACGCAGGAAATTATTAACTGAAATAATAAAGCACACAAATTCAGTCAGTGCGAGTGTCTATTAATAGATTCTGGATTTTCCGTAAATTGCAAATAGCTACGAGGGTAGACAAACTCGTAAACTGAACTTTAAAACTATGAAATCGGGTTTTAATTATACATCACTTATGATGGCGAAAGAAAAAAATTCAACCCAGAGCAGTAAGTAAATAGTAACATTTATTTATTATTCATTTTTATACGCCGCCGGAGGCGGTGGTATATTGGCGTCATCTTCTCCGTCTGTCCGTCCGTACGTCCGTACGTCCATTTCTTGTGAACACAAATCCTCCTAAGTTTCTGACCGTATACTATCTTTTCAAAACTTGTTCAATGTCATAACTATAATGTGTAGATGTGCATGAAGCGGCGATTTTCCAGTTCATTGATATTTGCAAGATTTATGTCCCTTGTAACTTAGTCTCTGTAGCTGATTGATATTGCAGCCTTGTGAACGCAACTCCTCCTATGTTTCTGACCGAATCTTTTCAAAACTTGGTCAATGTCATAACTATAATGGGTAGATGTGCATGAAGCGGCGATTTTCCGGTTCATTGATTTTTGCAAGATTTATGTCCCTTGTAACTTAGTCTCTGTAGCTGATTGATATTGCAGCCTTGTGAACGCAACTCTTCCTATGTTTCTGACCGAATCTTTTCAAAACTTGGTCAATGTCATAACTATAATAGGTAGATGTGCATGAAGCGGCGATTTTCCGGTTCATTGATTTTTGCAAGATTTATGTCCCTTGTAACTTAGTCTCTGTAGCTGATTGAAATTGCAGCTTGTGAACGCAACTCCTCCTACGTTTCTGACTGAATCTTTTCAAAACTTGGTCATTATCATTACTATAATGGGTAGATGTGCATGAAGCGGCGATTTTCCGGTTCAGCGATTTTTGCAATAGTTATGCCTTTCGAAACTTGGTCTCTATAGCATATTCACTTGAGAACGCAACTCAAGTTTCCAAACAGGTAGAAGTGCATAAAGCAGGGATTATCCGGTAGAGTGATTTTTGCAAGAGTTATGCTCAGAAGGAAAAAAGGATACATATCGACACTGCCATTTGACCTACTTTCATATCGGAAGCCTCTATAGGGTTCTATCTCTGTTTATATGTACCGGTATCCTATTTTCTTCCTGACTGAAATAATTTGTTGAATGACATTTAGCTCCAACAATCCAATCCAATACTTTGTTTGCTGTTTCTTTTCCATTAAATGATTGTTTTCCCATAATGGTAGTTTTGTGATTTTTTTTTCATGAAATTACTATTTAGATAGAGATTCCAATGGTAGTCTTGTGATACATGTTAAAAGCAATAATTAAAAGGACCAATCTTGATCTTTATATTTTGTGGCGGCGTATGTTGTGGCGGAACTGGCACTCTTGTTCATGTAATATTTATTTATTATTCAATTTTCAAGTCATACTGTTTATACGGATAGCTCGTTTCAATCGGTGTGTAGTTCTTTTGAAAAAGTCAGTCAATATATGGCGCCTTTCTTCGTTGAAGGATCTGTAAGTTTGATATTCTTAAACATGCTTCAGTGATGAGTTTAAATGGATAACCTATGACTAAAAGTGGAAAACATTGTGTCAAAAGGAGAAATTGCTTGTTTTGAGCAATTTCTTCTTTTGTCACTATGTTTTCAAAAAACTGTCTGCTGCAGAGGCATCAGAAAGCGTCTGTATGGGGGAAAGCGTTAAACATGCTTCAGTGCTTAGTTTGATATTCTTAAACATTCATCAGTGATGATAAGTAATTTATTGCGAAAGCATTCTTCCAGACTGCAATGTCCTTTCCCTGTTCGGCCTTCCCTGATTGCTCGATTCACATGTGTTCGCATATTTATTGTGAATTGTAAATGAACTGTAAGGGAGAGCAAAGTAGTCTAGCGAATCCTTCATTTCTAGATATTGGTCTATCAGTGTTTCATTTTGAAAACTTCTATCAATGAGGCTTATTAAATGTACATTTTGTTATATGGGAGAGCCAGTACTCATGTGGGTCATTTACTGTGTTTTTTCCTAGATGTATAGTATTATTAAAGTCATCTAATGCAGATAACGTTGTATATTGGAAAGGGTAAAATAACACTTGATTCATTGAACATTTTATATTGAAACCTGAACAGTTATACGAAGTGCAAGCTGAGCTATTGTGATCACATTTTGTCCGGCCGTCGTGCGTCGTCAACATTTGAGCTTGTTAACACTCTACGGGCTACATTTTGCATCCAATCTTCATGAAAGTTTATCAGAACGTTCATCTCCATAAAATCTTGGACAAGTTTAAAACTGGGCCATATAAGGTCAAAAACTAGGTCACTAGGTTGAATTGAAGGATAATCTTGTTAACACTCTGGAGGCCACATTTGCAACTTGAGCATATTGAAACTTTATCAGAATGTTTGTCTTGATGATATGTAGGTCAAATTTGAACATGGGTCAAAAAGTAGGTCACTAGGTCAAATTGAAGGAAAATCTTGTTAACACTCCAGAGGCCGCAATTTTTGCTTCAGCAATTTGAAATTTTGTCAGAATGTTTGTCTTAAAAATATCTAAGTCAAGGTCGAATATGGGTTATGCCGGGTCAAAAACTAGGTCACTAGGTCAAATTGAAGGAAAATCTTGTTAACACTTTGGATGCCGCATTTTTTGCTTCAGCAGCTTAAAATTTGGTCAGAATGTTTGTCTTAAAGATATCTAGGTCAAGTTTAAATATTGGTCATATTGGGTCAGAAACTAGGTCACTAGGCTAAATTGAGGGAAAATATTGTTAACTCTGTAGAAGCTGCATGTTTTGCTTCAGCATCTTGAAATTTGTTCAGAATGTTGAGCTGAATGATATCTAAGCCAAGTTCGAATATGGGTCATGTAGGGTCAAAAACTAGGTCACTAGGCCAAATTGAAGGAAAATCTTGTTAACACTTTGGATGCCGCATTTTTTGCTTCAGCAGCTTGAATTTGGTCAGAATGTTTGTCTGAATTATATCTAGGTCAAGTTCGAATATGGGTCATATTAGATCAGAAAGTAGGTCAATAAAGGAAAATATTGTTCAAACTCCGGAGGCCGCATTTTTACTTTGAGCAAGTTGAAACTTTGTCAGAATGTTGTCTTGATGATATCTAGTCCATGTTGGAACATGGGTCATATCAGGTAAAACATATAGATCACTAGGCCAAATGAAGGAAAATATTGTTAACACTGTGGAGGTTGCATTCAGAATAATTGTCTTGATGTGTTTTGCATTGCAGTACATTGTATAAGGCTGATTTTGATTTATTGCAATCATTGACTTTCTGTAGTCTGGCAGTTTGCTGTTGTTGTTAATTCAATCAAAGGTTGATCAAGTCAAGGACACTGTCTGTACAAGTAGAAAGTTGTGCTTTAATTATTGTTTAAACTTATATAATGCAAACATAATATGCTCATGTTAGGAATATTATGCATTCACACATACAACACATGTGCAGAAGATGATTTTGAAAACAACTAGATAACATTTTGAAACTTCACATGATGTTTGAAATGCACCAATAATAAATAATAAATGCAGTATATATCAATTTATGAAAGAATTAAACGTTCAGACTCATTTCACTTAACTGTACCACTCTCAAATACAACGAATCTAAAGCAGATGATTGTTTTAAAGTAATATGATTAAATTGAATTGAAAGCAAAAGGAGATTGCTTGTTATATTAGCAACTTCTGTGTTTGCAACTATGTCTTCAAAAGACATAATCTGCTGATCAGATGTATCAAATTTAACTGCAAGTTGATAAGAGTTAATGTTCTAAAATGAAAATATTAAATAGAAGTAATTACGGTAATTTACTTTATGTTTCAGAAAAAAGATATGCCTACGGAAAATATGACCATGACAGTTGTAGGTCAGTGTGGACGATAAAAAGGTCTTACTGTTGAATGACACAGGCAATTATTGCTCTGTGTCTGAAGATTTGTAAATACAACTTCTCACAGATGAAATGGACATAGAATTTAAAGTTCATGGAACAAAACAAGGAGAGGACTAATATTATTGATACTACATGTCAATAGAAGAAGACAACAGATGTGTTGATAAAAAAGCAACAGATTTAAAAATAACATTTTGATAATTCTTTTGATATTTAACCAATTCCCACCTGTAAACGTCAAATGCAATAGCAGAAGATGACTTCCAAAAACCTTATGACCAAAGGTAAAATGATCTTCAGGTTTTTGTCACTATTTTCTAAGTGGTCTGCTGCTGATTGGTTGTATGCAGGAAAGGGTTTATTTCATACATTTCTTTTCCCTATCAGTACATTTTTATCATTCATTACTGATTAGTGTTGTTAATTTGCCATGGTAGCTAGTGTCTCAGAAAAAAATAATGAAATGAAAAGTCAACCCTTTCCAACATATTACATTTAAGGACATAATCAGGTAAACACATGTTTACAAAAATGAAAGTTAATTTGAAACCAGATAAAAGGAGTAATTGCTCATTAACCCTTTCCCTGACACGACAATTCTGCAGCAGACGACTTTGAACATATTTTGTCAAAAAAATAGAAATCTCTATAATTGAATTGATAATATATGACTGAAATTGGAAAACATTGTGACAAAAGGAGAAATTGCTCGTTTTTGAGCAATTTCTTCTTTTGTCACTATGTTTTCGAAAAGAGCAGTTTCTATATTTGTTCAATATGTTTGTGAAAGTCATGTACTTCATAGGCCTCAATTAGATTGGATATGCTTGGGAGGGTAAAATTTAACAATGTTTGACAGTTTGTCTTGATGATATTGCCATTGGTGCAGTTAAGTCATAAATAGACCATTCTCAGGTGAGCGATCCTGGGCCTCACAGCCCTCTTGTTTGATATGCTTAACTGTTACTTGCAATATTATTATGTTTTTGCATTTGCCAAACTTCTTAGAATTGTTTCTTTCCAAATTGTTCAAAGAATTATGAATAATATTCCTAATTTTGATTGCTGCTACAACATCAGAAAGTAAGTAAAAGGAAAATATATTCAAAATATTGTCCTTAAGCGTACTTTGGTACAAAAAACCAATGTAAAAAGCAGGAATATTTATTATAACTCCTCGCGCACTACCATAATTTTTGATGAAAACAAATCTATTTTAACAATTTTCCATATATTTCCATTTATCCAGTATATTGAACTTGTAAGATCAGAAGGCTCGTAATGAGCAGTCTGAAGTTTCCTGTACTTTTTCCAAGCAATATACATATTGCTGGTAATGAGCAGTCTGAAGCTTCCTATATTGTTTCCAAGCAAAGTTCAAACTGCTCGTAATGAGCAGTTTGAAACTTCCTGTACTGTTTTTTCAAGCAGAAGATACACAAAAAATGATACCTAACTCTTTCCCTATATAGACGCTTTCTGACGTCTCTGCAGCAGACAGCTTTTTGAAAACATAGTGACAAAAGATCATTTTCATACACAAGAAGTATAATGCTGGCACATTTTTTTGCTACATTAAACTTTAGTAGTCAAGATACTAAATGTATGTTATTAATGTTTATTAACTGATCACTGAAATGAATCATTTGCTCTACACTCAATTAACTTTTAAGAAACTGCTTTGGCATGAATATGTTTAGGTGATGTTTGCATGGTATCATGTATCACGTAGACCAATTAATAAGGGGCTAATACATGTTAACACCACTAAGAAGAATGTGTGATCAAGGATAGTTTATTCTGGCCTTATATTGCATATATGTTTATCTGTCATGCTGAATTAATTTAAATAAAAGTTTTTATATGCACTTTAGTTTTTCAGTTTTCCTTCATCACATAACACAGCAATTCTACCTTTAGTACTTTCAGTACTTTTATTTGCTTTTTCATTTCTTGTACTTTTAGATCGCCAAAGGTGAGCTATTAATTCTGATCACTTTTTGTCCGTCGTTAACTTTTAGCTTTAAACATCATCTCCTCCTTAACCACAGGACTAATTTCATCCAAACTTCACAGGAATGCTCCTTTGGTGACCCTCTTTCAAAATTGTTCAAAGATTTAAATTCCTTTGAGAACTTTTGTTGCTGCGGCATCAGAAAAGGGGAAAATTGCCAAATCTTAAAAAATCTTCTTGTCCAAAAGTACTGGCCCGATTTGAAAATTATTTTGCACAAATGTTCCTTGGGGCACCCTTTACCAAGATTGTTCAAATATTTCCGATCCCTTGAAAAACATGGCCTCCAGGGGCGGAGCTTATTTTCCTTATTTTCCATAGCAACTTTGCGCCTCACAAAAGGGGGAAATTGAACTTTTAGCTACAAATGACAACTCCTACCATTCCACTCGACCAATTTCAACGTTCTTCACAGGAATGTTCCTTTGATGGTCCTCTTTCAAAATTGTTCAAAGACTTGCATTCTGTGTAGAACTTTTGTTGCTGCGGCATCAGAAATTGAGAAATAATACCCAAACTTTAAAAACCTCCATCTCAATAATCCATTTGTCAGATTCCAAGATAATTTGGCAGAAATGTTCTTTGGGCGACTCTACAAAAACTGTTCAAGCCATATTGATTTCGTTGACAAACAGGGCAGCAAAGTGGCATTAGGAAAGGTGCAAAATGACAAAACTTTATAATTCCATTCTTTTTAAAGTTCTTGTTAGATTTCAAGATACAAATTGCTTTTACTGATAAACTATTTCTTTAACTGAGTGTCCACTCCTTGCAGTTTCATTTGAACTCCTGATCAAATTTTCACAGATATTTGCAGTTAAATATTTGCTTCTAATTAACTATCATTCAAGTGATCGATTTAGGGCCATCTTGGCCCTCTTGTTAAATATTGGGTTAGGTTCATTTTTTTTTTTTTATTAGCTCGACTTTTGAAAAACCGAGAGCTATTGTCATGACCCTGGCGTGGTCGTCCGGTTAAGGTTTTTTGTTCAGCTCAGCTTTTTTAGCTTGACTTTTGAAACGAGAGCTATTCTCATGACCCTGGCGTCGTCCACGGCATGGTCGTCCGGTTAAGGTTTTTTTTTGGCTGCGGCGTGGTCGTCCGGTTAAGGTTTTTTGTTGGCGGCGGCGTGGTCGTCCGGGTTAAGGTTTTTTGTTCAGCTCAGCTTCTTTTTTTTTTTTCTGTTTTCTTCCTATCAGTCGAGCGTCTGTGCCGTACGCGGTGCTCTTGTTTTAATTTCTTGTATGTTTTAACTTTGTGTTTAGCTCAAAGTTAAAGTTTTGTTATGTTACTTCTTCTCTTTTTCTCTTGCAATGATAGTCAAAGAAGGGTCAGTGAGACATTTAATTACGCGTAATTCTTGTTTGTTACATTGATTTAAATTTTTTCCCAAACAATAAAAACATAATGTCCTTCAACATATTATGAATATTTTAAATCAGAGTTACTAAAAATAGGAAAATAGTAATATATTCAATATCTTTAGTTAAAGTTGACTTAATGTACCAATATCATTTGCCTGTACATTGCATACACAAGACTCAGCTCATGATCTTGACTGATTGTGACATCCATCCAACGTGAAGATCTTCCTTATCATGTATATGAGCTTGTATTTATTTCCACAGTTAATCTTGTTTCAATACTTGAAAAATAGCAGTTGTGTGCGGTCATTATAATATGTAAATATTCCTTCCGAATTTGATTTTTTATTTAAAATAAATAAACCGTAAAAGGATAATATGAGACAAGCATCAGGCACCTGCAGGCGGTGCTCTTGTTTTTTATACGCCTGTTTTGAAAAAACGGATCGTATTATAGTTTTACCTGCGGCGTACGGGCGGGAGGGCGGCGTCCAGTATGTTGTCAGCTCAATAACTTTAGAAGCCTTTGTGCAATCATCACCAAATTTGGTCAGAATGTGTATTTGGATGAGATTTCGGACAAGTTTGATAACTAGCCATATCGCTTTAGTCAATTGAGAGTTATCGCCCTTTAATTATAGAAATTACCCAAAATTGGTCTTGTCAGCTCAATTACTTCAGAAGCCTTTGTCCAATCATCACCAAATTTAGTCAGAATGTGTATTAGCATAATATCTCTAACAAGTTTGATAACTAGCCATATCGCCTAAGTCAATCGAGAGTAATCGCCCTTTTATTAAAGAAATTACCTAAAATTGGTCTTGTCAGCTCAATAACTTTAGAAGCCTCTGTCCAATCATCACCAAATTTAGTCAAAATTTGTATTGGCATAATATCTCGGACAAGTTAGATAACTAGCCATATCGCTTTGGTCAATCAAGAGTTATTGCTCTTTAATTATAGAAATTATCTAAAATTAGTCTTGTCAGCTCAATAACTTTAGAAGCCTTTTTCCAATCATCACCAAATTTATTCAGAATGTGTATTGGCATAATATCTCGGACAAGTTCGATAACTAGCCATATTGCTTAAGTCAATCGAGAGTTATCGCCCTTTAATTATAGAAATTACCTAAAATTGGTCTTGTCAGCTCAATAACTTTAGAAGTCTTTGTCCAATCATCACCAAATTTGGTCAGAATGTGTATTGGCATAATATCTTGGACAAGTTTGATAACTAACCACGTTATCTTAGTCACTACACACTTATGTCCCTCGAAATGGCCAAAACTGTACTAACAGTGTCTGCTCTCTAAATTTGCCTGATGTACAACCAATTATCACTATACTTAATTGGTCTCAAAAAAACATGACGGGCGTATTTTGTGACATTTGGCGCTCTTGTTTAATAATTGCAACAACATCAACAGGAAGTTGAGATTTTAAATTTTCAAAATGGATGACAATGTGACATGTTAAAATTCAAGCAATGTTTTCACAAAACACTCGGTTATAATGGATTGTCATTAAATATTATGTACAAAGTGATTTGTAAATAACTTTTCTTCTCATTCTAATGATTAAAGCAGATAGAAAAAACATAAAATGAAGATTTACAAGCACAGAATGTATTCAACTTGGCTTAGAAACACTTGAGAGGTAAAACTTATGTTAATGAATGTTTATTCAGTGATTTAAAGTTGAATTCATCATCTTTGGTGATAACTCTTGTAACATGATTTTTTTTTTGAACATTTTTAGGCCTTAGGCAGTTCCAGACCCTGGCATTTTTTATTTAATTTTGTAATTTACTACAATGTCTAGAATAACCCATAACAACATAGTCTATCCAACGTATAACAACAACTGTCTTCCTATTAAACAGGGCCATCAACATAGATTAGAAGCACTCATCCCTGACTTGTTAATGCAGGAGTTACCGGACAGGTTTCTCTTGGATATAAAACAACTAAATGTGGTGGAAAAGGAAGACAATTTTTTAGGTTTGGGTGCAGCTGGATCCGTCTTTAAAGGTGGGTACTCAGACTGTCAATCCAATAGGCTAATCCTTTCCAACATACAACAAATCTGCAGCAGACGACTTTGAAAATATCTAGGCAAAAACATAGAAAATCCCCATAAATTTAGGTACAATAACTAAAAAAAAATGAAAACAGTGTGTCAAAAGGAGAAATTGCTCGTTTTGAGCAATTTCTCATTATGTCACAATGTTTTCAAAAGGCGTCTGCTGCAGATGTGTCAAATGCGTATGTAGGTGGGAAAGGGTTAACAGAATATAATATTGAAAAGCAGCCAGCTGTTTGAAAAGAATTTTATGATGGGGTACTAGTGAGAGAAAGCCTTTTAGGTGAACAGGCTGCTATGATGTAAATGAAATATTGCTGGTAATGGCGTTAAACCCCAACCAATCAAAGGTGGGTTGGATATTTCGGCCACATCACAGGAAAAGCAACTTTATGACTTCAGGATCAGCCTCCGTCTTTAGACAGCCTGATCAGGACCTTCACTGTTTGTCACCTACAAAGAAAAAACTTTGAAATTTTATTGCAATAGCCATAAATTAAAAAATAAGACGGTTGAATTTTTATGTGGCGTTACTCATACTATTATAGTAATAATCTGTCTGTCTGTCTGTCTGTCCATCACACTGTGACGTTTATAATATTGACAGGTGACATTTGTTTTATTTCTAACTCTCTGACTGCTTTCAAATGATGCCTAAAAGTATAGTTTGCTATCAAGTTAAACAAGTTAACTGGAAGTCTCAGGAATCACGATTTTGACTCAAAACCAATCTTAGAATTATGTAATTTGAACATTATTTGCTATCAACGTCATATCCCCCAATAGAAGATTTTCATGTGTAATGACTCAAATTATGTTTAATGTCTCTTTTCAGGTACTTATGGGACAAAAGAAATTGCTGTTAAAATCTATTGGAGTGACATAAGAAACAAACATAGGGTTCTGTTGAGTTCTGGGTCCTATAACAGCCATAGCAGTGACAGTGGGACAGCATCCCTGTCTACGATGGGATCTACTGGTAAGGTGGCTTTGGATCATCCCACTACAGAAGACATCTTTTGAAAACATTATTG
This sequence comes from Serripes groenlandicus, assembly GCA_031761405.1. Taxonomy (NCBI): domain Eukaryota; kingdom Metazoa; phylum Mollusca; class Bivalvia; order Cardiida; family Cardiidae; genus Serripes; species Serripes groenlandicus. Next base: position 105,418,827 of record JASEVX010000002.1, read on the forward strand.
AAATAGGAGAAAATGTGCTTTTGAGCTTTTCAACAAGGTTTTCAACTCAGTATGAAAGCAACTCTTTAGGAGTTAAAGAAGTTATGTTCTATTCCAAAGATGTTTTCAAAGTGGACTGATTACTGACAAAAGTTGAAAACATTGTGGCAAAAGGAGAAATTGCTCATTATGTATTCAAAAGTTGTCTTGATGATATCTAGGCCAAGTTCGGAACTGGGTCATGTCGGATTAAAAACTAGGTCACTAGGCCAAATTTAATGAAAATCTTGTTAACACTCTGGAAGCCGCATTTTTGGCTTGAGCATGTTGAAACTTTGTCAGAATGTTTGTCTTAGTGATATCTAGACCAAGTTCGAATATAGGTCATGTTGGGTCAAAAACTAGGTCACTAGGCCAAATTTAAGAAAAATATTGTAAACACTCTGGAAGTCACACTTTTGGCTTGAGCATGTTGAAACTATGTCTGAAAATGTGCCTTAGTGATATCTAGGTCAAGTTCGAATATGGATCATGTCGGGTCACAAGGCCAAACTTAAGGAAAATCTTCTAAACACTCTGGAAGCCGCATTTTAAACTTGAGCATCTTGAAACTTTATCAGAATATTTGTCCTGATGATATCTAGGCCAAGTTCGAATATGGGTCATGTCCTGTCAAAAACTAGGTCACTAGGTCTAATTTAAGGGAAATCTTGTTAACATTCTGGAAGCCACATGTTTTGCTTGAGCATGTTGAAACTTTGTCAGAATGTTTGTCTTAGTGATATCTAGGCCAAGTTCGAATATAGGTCATGTCAGGTCAACAACTAGGTCACTAGGCCAACTTGAAGGAAAAGCTTGTTAACACTTTGGAAGTCATATTTTAAACTTGAGCATGTTGAAACTTTGTCAGAAAGTTTGTCTTGATGATGTCTAGGCCAAGTTTAAATATTGGTTATGTCCGGTCAAATACTAGGTCACTAGGCCAAATGTAAGGAAAATCTTGTTAACATTCTGGAAGCCACACTTTTGGCTTGAACATGTTGAAACTTTGTCAGAATGTTTGTCTTAGTAATATCTAGGTCAAGTTCCAATATGGGTCAGATCAGGTTAACAACTAGGTCACTAGGTCAAATTTTAGAACAATCTAGTTAACACTAGATTGCATTTTTGACTTGAGCAGCTTAAAATTTTGTCAGAACGTTTGTCTTGATGATTTTGCCATTGGCGCTGAAAGATTAAAGTCTTAAATAGCCCATTCCCAGGTGAGCGATTCCAGGGCCTCAAGCCCTACTTAGAATTTTGGTTAAGTTTTTTGTACCAATTCATTTTTTTTCCAAACCATTACAGATATGGATTCGAAACTTACAACACGCATTCACCATCCTTACTTCTATCAACAGACGAGAGTACATAACTCTGTCAAGATTTTTGTAAGAATTTCGACTAAGAAATTTGGTTTAAGTTTTCTGTACCGATTTACTTTTTTTCAAAACAACTACAGATATTGCTTTGAAACTTACAACACTATTTCACCATCATTACCTCCAGCAACAGACAAGAGTACATAACTCTGTCAAGATTTTTGTAAGAATTATGGCCCTTTTTCGACTTAGATTTTTGGTTAAGTTTTTTGTACCAATTTACTTTTTTTGGGATAGGGGCGTTTCGCCCTATCCCATAGCGAAGCTGCTTTCGAAAAGTCGGATTAAAGCTGCAACCGCAGTCTACATGTGTATACCTACACCAAAATCGAGTTTTGATTGGTTATAATCTGCCTTTTCAACGATTTCATTGGTTCGACCGAATCACAAAACCCTCCGCTTGCATAATTTTATGAGACAAAATAGTTTCTATGAATGAAACACACTCTGAACTATGGTTGACCTCAATGTCAGTAGTGTGAGGTAACGTCGACCGTTCTGTGACCCCATTAGTTTACAACAGTCGACTTATAGAGAAATGTGCAAAGCACTGTAAATAAAATTATTGAAAGGAGTTGAAACCATTGTGGCAAAAGTAGAAATTGCCTACGAAAAGCAATTTCCCCTTTTGTCACAATGTTTTCGATTGTCGTCTGCTGCACATACGTCTGTAAGCGTCTGTAGGCGGAAAATGGTTACATCCTTCCCATGGAAGCGGAACCCTTTCCGTGATACTGTAACAGTTCGAGTATTTAAAAAATATTGTTGAAAATGGAGCTATTGCTGACAATGAGCAATTCCTCCTTTTCACACAATGCTTTCAAACACGTTTCAAATTAATTCTTTTCATATTTAAACGTTTTACTATGGACGTTCTTTCCCTCTTTCTCCCTTCCGGACACATTTTGAATAACATGCTAGAGATGAATGATTACGAGCAATTTTGCCTTACATCAAGGGGAAATATATATAGTTGAAACCTTTGTGGAAAAAGAGGAAATGGGTCATGATAAACAATTCTGCAGCCGTCTGCTGCACATGCGTCAAAAAGAGACTGTAAGCGGGAAAGGGTTGAACCGTCCCCGTTATAGCTACTTAGTTACAAACAAATGTTGAAAGTATATTTGCAAACGGAGCAATTGCTGACAATGAGCAATTCCTCCTTTTCAAACAATGCTTTGAAACATGAATCAATTTGTTTCTATAACCTAGATAACGAAAACATTTGTCTACAGTTATTATTTTAACCTTTGCCCCTTTTAGACACATTTGACTAACCTTAACAAATGAATGATAATCAACAAGTCTTTTTCCACAATGTTTTCATCACTATTCAAAATCATACTTTTATTAATCCAGGTCAATAGTTATGCCTTAGTTCAATGTTGTTTGCTGTATATTTAGTCTATGTGGTCAAGGTTAAGGAATACTGTAAACAAACTTGTTACAACATAATTCGTCCAAAGAGAGAGGTCATACTGTGTATACATGCCATGAAATAATGTTACAAACGGTCTCACCGCTACTGGGGAATTGTTGGTAAAACAGGTCGCGTTTTGTGTTGAATATTCTCATGTGTCGCTGTATGTAGACCCTACTAGCAAATAGAAATTAAATCTACAAATTATAGATAAGTTAATTTCAACAATGATTGATTGGGGTTTAACGCCGTTTTTAATATTTCTTCAGTCATATCACGGCGGCCAGTTCACCTACAAATGTATTTCCTGGTTTTCTCAAACCAGTACTCCTCACAACAATCTTCCCAAGCAACTGGCTGCGTTTCCACATTGACTTAGCCCATTGGTGAAAGACGAATGACGTATGTCGCATTGACTTTTGTCAAACGTCGGAAAGAAATTCGGCCGAATTTGTCAACACATCCGAGTTATAGAAATGTAGTCTAAATAGGTTTTTGAAAATTAACCTTGACGGTCCGGTCCCGTTTCGGAGATACAATTAAATTGCAAATACTTTACAAATACCATAATCTAAGCTGACGTGTTTTGACGCATCGAACCAGTCTTCTGTAATCAATACTTTATGAGTTGTCTCCGTCTGTAAAGCTTGGAGGTATAATCCGGCGTCCGGCCGGCTGTCTGCTTGAATGTGCATTCGTCCGTCCGTCATGGATTGCATGTATTGATTAACACGTTGTTTCTGTATGGCAGATTTATATCAATGAGTGCTTCCCCAAGCTTTGTACTTCGTCAAATCTAATCTGTTTTTTAGGTGTAAACTCATTTTTTTCATTTCTTCGGTTATTGTCTCAATATATGTCCAATATATCAATTTAAGACTTGGTGTATAGGAAACTCAGAGCTGCAATTGTGCAGTGCAAAAGAAACATAACTCTATCATGCTTTCGATCGTCTTTCATTTATCAGCATGATTACAATATACATTGTGGATCTTTAGTGATTTCTGAACTAGAAATATTTTAATTAAGGGTAGCTGCTCGGTTTTTTTTTGTCAATCTTTTGTCCTTCGATATTTTGTTTATACAAGAAAAGGGTAAAACTTTGACAAATGAGGTATATGTTATTGGCAGGCAATATGTGTTGCTTCAAACATTTTTGGTTTGGTTTGTTTAAATGTCATTGTTTCATTGTTTCAACAATGTTTGTCCATATGATCTATGCCATATGTTTTCAACTTACATATGCCCCCTATACCATCAGCGCTTTCAGTGCTTTGATTCAAAACTATTACGTCCAGGGGTTGTGAGTTTGAATCCCAGCTCGGCCAACCTTCTTTCACCAATGGGTTGTTTAACAGTCTATGTGGAAAAGTAGCCAGTTACTTGGAAAGTATGTTGCGTGGTGTACTGGTGTGGGAAAATTGGGAAACGCATGAGTAGATGAACTGGTTGCCGTGATATGACATAAAAATTGTTGAAAATGGCGTTAAACCCCAATCAATCAATCAATCAAAACCATAACAGATATAGCTTCGAAACTTACAACACTTGTTCACCATCATTACCTCCATCAACAGACAAGAGAACATACTTCTTTCAAGATCTTTATAAGAATTATGGCCCTTTTTCGACTTAGAATTTCGGTTAAGTTTTTTGTACCAATTTCCTTTTTTTCAAAACCATTACAGATATTGCTTTGAAACTTACAACACTTATTCACCATCATTACCTCCATCAACAGAAAAGAGTACATAACTCTGTCGAGGTTTTTGTAAGAATTATGGCCCTTTTTAGCTCACCTGAGCTTTGCTCAAGGTGAGTTATTGTGATCGCCTTTTGTCCGGCGTGCGTCATGCGTCAACTTCTTCTCCTCAGTAACCAGTGGGTCAATTTGGATGAACCTTCACAGAAAGCATCCTCTCAATGACCTCACCTGAATTCTTTCAAATTTTTGGGATCCATGCAAAATTCTGGTTTCCATGGCAACGAAACCAAAAAAACTTCAAAGTTCTTCTTCTCCCAAACTGGTTGGCAGATTTTCAAATAATTTTGTAGAAATGTTCCTTGGATGACCCTCTATCAGATTCCTTCAAGCCATGTTGATTGGTTAAAAAACATGGCCGTCAGGGGGGCGGGGCTATTTTGCCTTATATGGCTATGGTGAAAACTTAAAAAATCTTCTCCTCCAAAAGTGTCAGGCCGATTTTCAAATAATTTTGTAGAAATGTTCCTAGGGTGACCCTCTATCAGATACCTTCAAGCTAAGTTGATTGGTCGGAAACTATGGCCGACAGGGGGCGGGGCTTATATAGCTAAAGTGAAAAAAAATCAGGTGAGCGATCCAGGGCCATCATGGCCCTCTTGTTCTATTTATAATTTTGGTCAAGATATAGCTTAAACACTTACAAAAATATTTGTACCATCATTACCTCCACCAACAGCTAAGAGTGCATAATTCAGTAAAGGTTTTTATGTCAAAAATACATTACCAGTCATTTAATACCTGATATATAATCTCAACACCGTTAATTCATCCAGAAAAGAAGCTCGCGCAGCCATGCATAGCCCTCACGCGTGTGTGATACACACGGCCGCCGGTAATACCGGCGCACGGGCCATGTGACCCCCACTTTTAATTTCTGGACACACCAACTGACAGCTTAGAATTTATTTCATTTTTATATTTTATTTCTTGGTCTGTTTAAGGCATTCGCCTTAAACAAGTTATTTTCATTCAGTTATTCAACTACATTAACAACCTAACAACATAATTGTGTAAATTACTAATTGTAATTAAGTTGTTTTTTGTGAACACAACTAACTGAGAAGTCACGGGTGGGTTACCCCACCCACTATTTCAGTTACGTATCGGGTGCGGTAATGGCCATTCATTCTTTCAACGAAGTTATAGTTACACCGACCCTATTAGCGATAATATATTATTATCGCCTTGTATTACATTATGTATATTAATTAAACATGAACAATTTTGGAAAATATTTGTAAAATCTTTTTCATTGAAATACGTTCCGTGATCAACGGGTATAGTAGAAAATAAAAAATAGAAAACAAATTATATTTTTTGTTGAATCGTATAAATTGTTTTGTTTCATATATATTCTATGTCACATAGTGGTGATCAGAGGCGTGACTCATAACGGCTGTATGAGACACGCGTCTGTCCTGTTTTGCGTTCACTAAGTACACACAGGATTCACCCTGTGAGTACTTCTCTTCCTGGCCTGCTTCCATTTGGAAACAGTCTGGGTTGAGGAGGACTCACAAAAGCTGGAAGAGTAAGAAGACCCCTAAAAAGGTTTCTCTTAGCTCTACGAGTGAAGCGGAGTTTGAGGGGTTCTCCCAACAATCAGACTCCGCGGCTGTGTTGAGTGAGCAGAAGGTCAGAGCTGTTCCTTCTTCACTCCGCACAACCGCTCAGAGGTCCAGATTAGGAGGTGTAATCAGCTATTTTCCCCACAAATTCCCTCTTAGGAAACAAACCCTATGCTGTGGGTTCTCAATACCCACAGCATAGGGTAAGAGGGTCAAATGAGGATTTTAGACATGCATACGCCCCTTATCTGGAGCTCTGACCGCTCCCCCTCAGCTTCGGCTGGTCCTTCGCGGGACATGGAGGAGCGGATGGCAGCGGCTGATGTCTGTTATTCCGTCGGGAAACAAAGGCCTTCGGGCCAGAAACCGTACGGACACAGTGATGGTTGGCCTCAAGAGTGAGCAACCGTCTGCTGAACGACATTATCTGACGCCAGGTGTTGGGGCTGACCCTTCGGGAGACGCCATGGGTCAATCAAAGGGAAACCTCACTGATTGGCCACCTCTAACACCACACTCTGCAGTAAGCAGTCTTCGGACGCTTACAGAGTGCCAAATTATAATGTCTGCGGACAGAATTCTTTGGAGACCGGTGATAGAGCAGCTTCACAACTGCCTATCATTAGTCAACCGGGTAATGCTTGCGAGCAAAACCTATATGACTCCGGGTAACCAGTCAGTCATTTCGCCTAGGCGCGACCAGTCACCGGGCAAATCCGGCAGTCATTTAGCGATGACGCGACCGGTCAGTCATTAAGCCATGACGCGACCGGGCAAATTATCAGTCAGTTTAACATGACGCGACCGGGCAGTGGGCAGTCAAGGTAACGAGCAGTCGTTAAGCTAGTACCACTCGTTCTTCGCACAACCGGTCTATACGGATATTCAAAACACTGGTCATTACGCACCAGGCTCAGATATCCAACCGTCTAACATCGGTTATAAGGAGTACAGGACAGATAAATCTTTCCTTTCTCCAAGGGGAATAGTGTTCTTCTGTAGGGATTACACTCCTCAAAAGAATGAGAATAGAAGAGTACGGATATTCAAAACACTGGTCATTACGCACAAGGCCCAGATATCCAGTTATAGGTAGTACAGGACAGTGAAATGTTTCCGTGTCTCCAAGTGGAACATGGTACTTCTCTAGAGATTACACTCCTTCCCCGATACAAAGCTCCGTTTCAAAAGATGTAACGGATCGGTGATAGGCGGGTTAACCAAGCCTACCGGGATCAGCAATACCCACCTGATGGGAATTCACTGTTCCCGGAAGGACACCTTTCGAAGAGGCAGTCCTTAGAAGGCAAACCCCCGATCGGAATAACTCAGGTTTTCCGTGAAAGGGAGGTCGAGACCGTCCCATACGGTTAGTTCGGCGCCGACGATCGATCCAGTGCGATCTCTCTCTACTGCGGAGAGAGGAGGTTCATATCACACGATCGACACCTTAACACAACAATAAAGTACACCAAGATTGAATATTATTTTCAATCCCTTCTCTTACTTTTATAAGACTGTTGTGTCTTTCAGTTGAAAGACGGATTAGAGTCAAGCATCGTAGGGCTCGACACTCTCCCACCTCCTCGTCTGACGGGCGGGGGCGGGGGGGGGGGGGGGGGGGCAGTCCCCTTCAGATTACGAGCCGGCTGTAGAGCGTTGACCTCTACAGCAGAACATTAAGGAAGTACTTAGGGTGGTGCCTAATACGTTATGCCCGAAGGTTGACGCTTAAACGTCGTTTAAACCTATAATGATTTCGAGCAAAACCTACACTCTGCAGTACAGCAGTCTTCGGACTTCTACAGAGTGCCAAGTTATAATGTCTGAAGTTTTTGGAGACTAGTGATAGAGCAGCCTCACATCAGCCTATCATTAGTCAACCGGTCAGTAATGGTCAGAGGGAGCTACCATTACTGAACGTTCCCAGAGCTGGGTAACGAGCAGTCGTTAAGTCAAGTTGACTCCAACCGTTTTGTCAATATTATGACATAAGCATTGGACAACCGGGTGTTTTCGAACACAGCCAAGTGAAAATCTCCTTCGCAGAGTTGTCGTTCCTTACACTCATATGAATGTAATGAGTCGATAGTGCTAGAGAATGAGTCAAATGCCTACCGAGTACTCAATTAATCACTAGACATAAACGGTTGTCGCGTGAACGTTCACAGGGCAGTCAAACTCTTAACTGGGCATAAACGGTTACCGGGCAAACGGTCACCGTGAAAACAAAAATTCAACTATGAATTCTTCGGAATTCAACAGTATTCCAATTGACAAATGTCCTCGGACACAGTCATTTGGAGATCGGGCAATGTCTTTAGACATAGCCAGTAAGGCACCGGTCAAACGGGTAATGTCTTAGGACATAACCTTTCGGCAGTCAATCGGGCAGTATGCTGGGACATAGCCGATTAAACAGTCGGCCATCGGGTATGGGGAGTACCGGTCAAATAGTTATGTCGGTCCCCAGGGAGGAGAGAGTGCGTCTCTAGGGACTACACTCCTCCCAAGTAATACCCATCGTACCAATTGTTGGGACGAGTCGATGTCCGACGGTATTACATGGGAGAGATTCAGTTGATTTCATAAATCAATCCCCTATGCTGGCCTACCGGGATCAACCGTTCCCAGAGGATAGTCACTCTGTGAACTCTCTCATACGTGAGCTCGGACCGAAGGTTGATTCCATGCGATCTCATTCTTCTTCGGAAAAGGGATAAATTCCTCGATCATGACTCCTTCATAGGATTCCTCCCACCAATGGGCTAAGTTTTGTGGAAAAGTAGCCAGTTGCTTGGGAAGATTGTTGTGTGGAGTACTGGTGTGAGAAAACCAGGAAATACATGAGTAGGTGAACTGGCCGCCGTGATATAACTGAGAAATTGTTAAAACGGCGTTAAACCACAATCAATCGATCATAGGATTTCTCCATGTCGAATCGGACACTGACATTCCGGTCCAGAACCGGCTTTAGTCAATCCGCACGTCGTCGGGTAAAACCCACGACCCCGTCTTGTCTGACGAATAAGAGACATATCGGGTCAGTGCTCCATCGGATGATTAACAATTTAGAGCTGGACTCTAAATAAACTATCATTAGTGGGAAGTTACTGCATTCACTGCGTCCATAGGCGCATTTCGGCGTATGCGGCAACATTGTTCACAGGGACAGAACGTACAGTGACTTCTGCAAAGGCATTCTTAGAAGCCCAACCTGTGAAGACACAAGAGACAGGCTAAGTTCGAGCCTAGCTTTCTGCTTCCGCTAGCCCTGCCTTATCAAAGCCCCGTACGGGAGCAAAGTTGGCATACAACCAAGTAGAGCACTGTCCCTAATCCGCGGCTATAGGGAAGCGCTCCTCTCTATTAGCTAACAGGAATGCCATGGAGTGGGTATCAACCTTCCATTCGGTGGTTTCTACAACCGTCTTTCGTCTGGTTCCGGTGAAGACCGGAATAAGACTTATCGACTCAGATTGCGTCTAGTACGGTCGAGTAATAAAATGGAATGTTCCGTTTTATCAAGAACGCAATCCGGAACGGCTGTCTGAGCGATTCTTAGACCAAACAGACACCTGTTACCACGTACCGGTTGCTTTTTCATCGAGGAATGACCGTCGATTCTTTGTAAACGGGGAAGTGTTCCTTTCAAACACTTCACTTCGATTACCTGCGTTTAGAATTAATTCCCAAAACGGGCAAGTCGGATCTATTCCCCTCAAGAGACTCGTTGTAGGACGTTTCTCGTTGAGCTGGCCCTTCGGACAGACTCAATTCGCTATAAGAGAATCCGATTACCATGTCCTGGATAAGGATCAGTAATTAAGGGAAACGGTCCGATACATGCTTCATACTACACAATTCGGGGCAGTGTGTTAAATACTCATTACAGTACAGGGCTTAACTGACTAGGACATGTACATGATCAATAGAGTAGACAGTAGTCCTTCGATTGGCAATAATTATTACTCCCTGAATTGCCCCCATAATTCAAATGAGTCAACTTCCGGTGTCGTTATTCTCTTCCTGACAATGACTTTAGAAACACAGTATTGGCCCAGAGATCGTAGTTCAACGTTCTTCTGGCCTGCCTATCGACATAACCGTTACATCTTCATTAGAAGTAGACAGTTCTTACCGATTGGTGTTTTTTAAGGTACGTCAATCAGTAATTTATGCTTACATTTGTTGCCGACCTCTCGCATTCAAGATTCGGCGATGAACACAACAATTATTGTTCGATGCTCCAATGCGCTTAACTTCAAAGTTCAGATCCATTTCTCTCCAAACTTTTACGTTCTTCGGAAGCGGCCGCTTCTTAAGTTATAAACTGAGACTTAAATTCGTCTTGCTTGGCGAACACTATCAGGGAAGTGAGTTCTTTGCTTTCAGTAAAACGAATTTCATCAGGTTTTACAGCCGTATGGTTATTCAACCGTTCTTATAAACCTGTATTCCTACTGAGACCAAGTTGCCTTTGGTGCTTCCTAACCCATCACATTTCACAACCTTTCTGTGAACTGTGTTCCCTTAGATATAACCTGATCTTGTACCCTGTCAAGGGTCTTAAGTTCTATATAAAACATTCAAGGGCTGTAAGAGCCACAGTAGGGGTTATTCAACCTCAGGTAGGAGAAGGATATGTCAGCAGCGTATTCAAACACTGGATATCCTATTCCTTTAATTAGTAATAAGATCCTTCTGATAAAGTCTTAAAACGTTTCAATCAGAAATTATTCCTCTCTGGACACACAAGTGGACTCTCAGCGAGTACTTACCTAATTAATACACAAATTACTAAATACATAAACAGTTGTGTTTATATTTAGTAGTACCGTAGGTACTCTTACCAAGTGCTACGATTTCTCGGGACCGGCATTGTGTTGGACGATCCTCCCGACCGATGCTGCAAAGTCATCAGGTATTAAATGACTGGTAATGTATTTTTGACATAAAAATGAAGTTTTTTAAAGTAAAACATATTTTTATTAGAAAATACTTACCAGTCATTTCAGATTCCCGCCTCCCAACCCCGCGTCGTCACCCAACACTAAACGCTGCAAGTTAACGGTGAAATTAAAAGTGGGGGTCACATGGCCCGTGCGCCGGTATTACCGGCGGCCGTGTGTATCACACACGCGTGAGGGCTATGCATGGCTGCGCGAGCTTCTTTTCTGGATGAATTAACGGTGTTGAGATTATATATCAGGTATTAAATGACTGGTAAGTATTTTCTAATAAAAATATGTTTTACTTTAAAAAACTTCATTTTTGTAAGAATTATGACTCTTTTTCGACTATTGCCCAAAAAAGTTTTGTTTTATTGGCAAGCACAAAAAAGTCAAGCATGTTGTCCTCCGACAGCTCTTGTTCCACAATGTTTTAACCCTTTCCCACATTCAACAATTCTGCAGCAGATTTTACATGGTTAACCTCTATAAATAAAAGTTAAATCATTGAAAAAAGTATAAAACATTGTGACAAAAGGAGCAAATTGCTCATTATGAGCAATTTCTTCTTTTGTCAGAATGACTTCAAAAGTTAGAAAGTGTCTATATTTTGGAAAGGGTAATGCCCAAGTCGTAGTGTCACGTTTTGGCCGCCACATTTAGCTACGATGGGAAACCTGGCTATAACGTGAGCAAACATAGAACAACGAGGCTAAAACATGATTAAACGTGACAAAACGTGAACTGGAAATTTAAATTTTGGACATGTTCAATTTTCGCCGCTGTTTCTCCACAACGTACTACAACGTGGAATGATTCTGCTATGTTGTGGTTCGTTTTGATACGTTGTGAAATGCTATATATAATACGCTCTCCCGCATCAAGGATGTCAGATGCCATCTGCCAGATACCCCACATATATACCCCTCCATCTAGGACCTCAAATTATTTGTGTTCTTGCTTAAACCCAAGGGCTGAACCTCTACCATGGAACCTACAACTGGCGAATACTGCTCTAGCCCTGGAACAAGACATGCTGCATAATATGCTACTGCTCCAGAGGGAAGAGGATAGAGGAAGAAGGGGAGAGCGGGCCCTGTGCATCATGTTCACAAGGGTTTTGGCCATTACCACCAGCTAATGGAAGAACTGAGGAGGGAGGATTTAGCCGCCTGCAAGAACTTTTTCAGAGTTGACCCCCTCCTATTCTGGTGGACAGGCTGACCCCAAGAATAAAGAATAGGTAGTTGATTCCGGAAGGCAGTGCCACCTGGTCTGAACGTTGCAGTCACTTTCCGTCACCTTGCCACTGGAGACAGCTATCACTTGCTAATGTACTAATTTAGCGTAGCCCACAACACTATTTCCTACATGGTCAGAGGAAGTTTGCGAGGCCATCGTAGCAGAGTACTCTGAAGAAGTCCTCAACATCCCCACTGCCCCAGACGAGTGCTGAGGTGCAGCAGAACTCTTCAACACCAGGTGGCAGTTTTCACATGCTGTCGGCGCACTGGACTCGAAGCACGTTGCCATAAGAAAACCAAAGGAGGGCGAATCCATATACTTCAACTACAAGGGGTACCATTCCATCATTCTTATGGCTCTGATAGACGCTGACTATAAGTTCCAGTGGTTCAACGTCGGATCCCCTGGCTCCTCTTCAGATGCGCAAATCTGGAATGACTGTGACCTCAGAGACCACTTCGACTCTGTGCTCTGACTAGGACTAAGTACAACATGACTTTTGTCAAACGTCGGAATAAATGTTTGCCAAGCTGGGATTCAAACTCACAACCCCTGGATTGACAGCCTGCGTCACTATCGACTGAGCTAAAGGGGCTCTATCCTAGGATTCAAGGAGGTGCGAAAGCCCATGTGCTCAACTTCGCATGCTGAACAATATTCTTTTGAAGTGCATGCCTCTAAGCGATATACGTTTTGCTTAATAATCAACACAACCAAAAATACAGGTATTTTCAATGCATCAAAGGTTTCATGACCGTAGGGGAAATAGTTTATGCTGAGCGCGCGACACAAACATTTGACACGGACGTACGGACAAGAGCAATTATATAAGTTCCCCCTTTTGGGGGCACAGTAATTATATAATGAATGAAAAGTCGAGAAGAATCAAAGACAAACAAACAGTACAATTAAGGTGTAATAAAAGGACTGCGGTATGACAAGTGCGTTATGGTGATTGTACACAGGCCATATAGTGTAATATTGCCTGTTTGGAAGCTGCTTTTACGCTTGACTATCACCTGAGGTAAATTCAACTTCAAAACAAGCAATATTACACCATGTGACAATTGTCAAACCACAAAATTACAAAATCACAATATTATATGAAAAATAACAGTCTAACACAGTCTATGGCACACTCCCTACTTGTCACCGGTGTTGATGTCCAGGTCTTCAAACTCTGAAGAATTCACGGCGAAGCTGATGTTTGACGCTGCAGAGATGTGTGTCCATCACAGTATACAACTCATGTACAGACGGTGACTTCACAGGTGGAGCAGACTGTGACCGTGTCACCTCTGGCATAGTGACGGGTGGTACCGAGGGCTGTGAGACCTGGGCTGACATACTCATAGAGGGTCGTAGTGCTGGTGGTGGGGCGCCAACATTTACACTTGGCAACCTGTCCAAGAACGCCGATGAGGATTGATCAGTTGTGGTGAGCATGCCCATAAAATGCTTGGGGTTGACAGTGGGATCCTGGTACTGGTGCTGCCACGCTGGGAGGTACTGCGCAGAGGGGCTGCTGTACTGAGCAAGGTGTCCCACACTCTGCTGAACCTTGGTCGGCCCTCCAATCTGAAATTACACAACAGAATACAAATGTGACGCACCATGACACACCAGGAACTACACTGATGGCAAAGTCAATAAGCTCGGTTTTCCCATCGTGCATCACACAATTAATACAATATTTTGTTAATTAAACACATTTTCATACAAATTCATACTCGGTCATCATTATGGGGGGCAGATCGCTCCCTAGCGGGTGCTTGGGGTCTCGGGGTTCCTCCCTAGAGTGTTCATTTTCAACAGGGGTCCTCGCTGCCCCTATCACGGCTCTATGGCCCCTGCCGCGGCCACGGCCTCTGCCTCTTATGGGGGCTGCTGCAGCTGCATTCCCTTCTTTATGTTCTTCCTGGGGTGCTAGAACTTCCTAGACAAATTGGGAGCAATTCATTTTCTTTTATGCATTATTAATTTTAAAATGGAGATGTTCCTTGCTAGGAAGTCAAATCAGTAATGGTTTGGTTTATAATTAGGCCAGCCAGCCAGTGCGTGACGAGTTTTAACTAAACGTAGCGGCAGCATGGCGGTAGAGAGGCATAACGAAGCACAGCGTGGAAAAAATGAGGCAACAACGTGGCGACGGTGAGGCATAACCCGACTTTGATATTTTTTGTCACCTGTCAATCGTGTCACAACGGGACTACAATGAGGCAAAATCGTGGTTAGCACGTGACACAGCATGGCAACCAGCTGAAATGGCCAAATCATTGGTGTCAGCAACAGGGCACAACGGCAATGCCAAAACATGACACTGACTGGGGCATTAAAGCCTATTCATAACAAATTATACACTTATGTTGATTTTTCACATTTTTTCTAAGATATTTTCAGTTGTTTGCTTCAGATTTGTTATGTGTTGGAAAGGGTTAACAATATATGTTAACAATATATGTTAACAATACAATACAATACAATAACAATGCTTGTTAACATTGTGATTAAGATAGTTTTGATGTTTTTCTATAGGAAGTCCATCCACAGAAGAAGGAGAAGTCATTTATGCCAATCCAACTGAAGTATTGCGACAAATTGTGGATTTGGATGAAGCAGAAAGTATCAAGGTTATTATGATTGTTTGAATTATAAATATCTTGGCCAAAAGATGTATATTTTCATGAATGTACTTTCATCAATTGGATGGGTTTGTTACATGAGGTGAGGTAAAAGACACTCAAATTGAATATAAGCAAGTGATGAAAAAATAGTTATTTGAATAGTTATTATTTTTTGTTAAGTAATATTTGTAAACTAGAGGTGTTGCCAGTAATTTATATTTGAACAATACAAAACATTCAATTTCATCGTGCTAGCAAAATTGTTTTTAAGTTTCGCTATTTAACCATACAGGGTGATGCATCTTTTATGATAAATATTCACTTTGTATTGTTTATTCAATATTGTTTGATGTAAAATTAATGATGTTGTAAAGGGTAGCGTTGTGGAACTTTTTAAGTCTTAACACTCCTATAGGAACATCAATGATGTGGTGACAGAACATGGATATACAATTTCTGTTGGGACTTTCACTTATATTTGTCATAAAAATGGAGCCATGCCTTCTGCAGCTGGGTAACATTAAAATATATCCCAGATTTAAAAAACCCGCCAAATATGGTCAATTTCGGCAGTGATTAAGAATATTAGGTCCATAATAACTAGGGCCAATCCACCAACGGAACGTGAGACAACAACAAAGTTGGGTGTTTTCTTTGGAACTGTCAAACTCATTATTTCAAAAGTATTGCAAGACAAACTCCAGAAGGCATGCAGTTTTCATTAGCTAAATACCAGGCAAATCACTTATCACAGACAAAGGTCTTGGAAGCTGTATATGCGACTGCGGAACGGTAATTCGAAAATTTATGAGGCAATGTTCTACTTAGGAGGAAGTTATGGTAGAAGAAGAGTCTGCTTTTTAAGAAATGGTCACAATGATAGGCATACATTGAATGTTGTTAAGAGTGATGCTTTCATTGCTGGTTTCATGGCATGGGCTGGTGTCTGCTATAGCAGCACAACTGAACTGAGAATCATTGACAGAGGCTCAAAATTCATCTGAAAGTACTATGTTAAAAAGGTTCTTATACCTTTATGGTAAAATATATGCCCCGCCCTTCCCTGGAGAAATTTCCAATAACGTGGTATTTCACAAAAATTCTGCATCAGGCCACAGCAAAAAGTACCATTCAGTATATCAAGGCAAAAAAAAGTAAGTATATTTCACCCAGAGAGTAGATGCTGAAGTCACTCGAAACAGTAACAAATGAATCTGAGGGATATTGAAACGCAGTATACGAAAGAAGAATATCAACACCTTAACAGGTCTCAAACATGCATTGAAAGATGAGTGGAGAAAACTTGAGCAAGAAGCTATAAATGAGACATCAGCAACTTGGCCGAAACAATGTCGAAGATATGCTTTTGTTAATGAGCCCAAATTGAACATTTGTTGTAATAAAATGTAAATGAAATCATTTTGTGGTATTTTCAATTTGTTCAAATATATGTTGAACACCTTACATAGTAGATTGGTCTGTCCAAAAGATAGACAATGAGTAGCTATGTGTTTGTATAAGGGAATGCTTATGCTGCTTTATTGCTATAGGGCTAGCTTTTATAGCGACTTGGTACAATGTTTTTCTCCAAGACAAGATGGAAGAGTGTTCAGCTCCAGGATAGGTCTATAGTTGAATCCCTGGTTGGGACAGATTTTTAACACACTTGTTTCCTGTGCTTACAATGTAACAAGACAATGCATGAACCACTTTTCTTCATTATATTGTTATTTTAAATTTCAGGCTTTTAAGGCATTGAAGGAGATGAGACAAGAAGTTGCACTGACAAGTCGACTTCAACACCCTTGCATTATCTCCCTTGTTGGAATACTGTTCAGTCCAAAATTGATGATGGCATTGGAGTTGGCTCCCCTTGGTAGCTTGCACGTCATTCTAGATAAACAACAGAAAAAAAGACAAGTGTTCAGAAAGTACCAGGATAGAGATCAAGAATTTCCACCTATATTTGACAAAGAACTTACATACAAATTTGTCTTCCAGGTAACTAAATCTTGTTTGAATAAAGCATTCTTTTTGCAATATTTTCTGTACGTTATTTTTGTCTCGCTGCGACGAAACTAAGGTGTTGCTTTTCTGGCGACGGTGTCAACTTTTTGCTTTTAGCTTAACGTTAAAGTTATGTTTTTAGCTCACCTATGCACGAAGTGCAAGGTAAGCTATTGTGATCACATTTTGTCTGGCGTCCGTCCGCCGTGCGTTGTCAACATTTCAACTTGTTAACACTCTACAGGCTACATTTTGCATCCAATCTTCATGAAAGTGTATCAGAACATTCATCTCCATCAAATCTTGGACAAGTTCAAAACTGGGCCATATGAGGTCAAAAACTAGGTCACTAGGTCAAATTGAAGGGAAATCTTGTTAACACTCTGGAGGCCACATTTTCAACTTGAGCATGTTGAAACTTTATCAGAATCTTTGTCTTGATAATATCTAGGTCATGTTCGAATATGGGTCATGCTGGGTCAAAAGCTAGGTCACTATGCCAAATTGAAGGGAAATCGTGTTAACACTGTAGAAGCCGCATGTTTTGCTACAGTAGCTTGAAATTTGGTCAGAATGTTTAGCTGAATTATTTCTAGGCCTAGTTCGAATATGGATCATGCCGGGTCAAAAACTAAGTCACTAGGCCAAACTGAAGGAAAATCTTGTTAACACTTTGGATGCCGCATATTTTGCTTAAACAGCTTGAAATTTGGTCAGAATGTTTGTCTAAAATGATATCTAGGCCAAGTTCGAATATGAGTCATGCCAGGTTAAAAACTAGGTCACTAGGCCTAATTGAAGGAAAATCTTGTTAACACTTTGATTGCGGCATTTTTTGCCTCAGCATCTTGAAATCTGGTCAGAGTGTTTGTCTGAAATATATCTAGGTCAAGTTCGAATATGGCTCATATGGGGTCAGAAACAAGGTCAATAAAGGAAAATATTGTTCAAACTCCGGAGGCCGCATTTTGAAAATTTGTCAGAATGTTGTCTTGATGATATCTTCTAGTCCATGTTGGAAAATGGGTCATATCAGGAAAACAAATATAGATCACTAGGCCAAATGAAGGAAAATCTTGTTAACACTGGAGGTTGCATTCACAATAATTGTCTTGATGTGTTTTGCATAACAGTACATTGTATAATTAAGGTGAGCGATCTAGGGCCATCATGGCCCTCTTGTTCAATTTTGCCCTTAGCTCAACTTTAAAAGTTTCGTTTTTTAGCTCCATGTCGAGCTTATGTCATGGCGAATTGTCTGTGTGTGCGTTAACTTTTTCCTTTAAACAACTTCTTCTCTCTAACCACTTCGTCAATTTGATTGAAACTTCATAGGAAGCATCCTCTCAATGTCCTCTCTTAAATTCCTTCAATTTTTTGTTATCCATCCATAATTCTGGTTTCCATGCCAACAAAAAGAAAAAAATAGTGAAAACTTAAAAAATCTTGTTCTCCGAAAGTGTCAGGGCGATTTTCAAATAATTTTGTAGAAATGTTCCAAAATTATTTGTTGAAATGTTGATTGGTTGAAAAACATGGCCGCCAGGGGGGCGGGGCTATTTTGCCTTATATGGCTATAGTGAAAACTTAAAAAATCTTCTCCTCCGAAAGTGTCGGGCCAATTTTCAAATAATTTTGTAGAAATGTTTCTTGGATGACCCTCTATCAGATTACTTCAAGCCAATTTGATTGGTCGAAAAACATGGCCGCCAGGGGGGGGGGGGGGGTGGGGGGGGGGCTATTTTGCCTTATATGGCTAAAGTGAAAACTTTCAGGCTGATCTTCAAATAATTTTGTAGAAATGTTCCTTAAGTGACCCAGATTACTTCAAGCCATGTTGATTGGTCAAAAAACATGGCCACCAGTGGGCAGGGCTATTTTGCATTATATGGCTATAGTGAAAACTTAAAAAATCTTCTCCTCCAAAAGTGTCAGGACGATTTTCAAATAATTTTGTAGAAATGTTCCATGGGTGACCCTCTAGCAGATTCCTTCAAGCCAAGTTGATTGGTCAGAAACTATGGTCGCCAGGGGGCGGGCCTTATATAGCTAAAGTAAAAAAAAATAAAATCGGGTGAGCGATTCCAGGGCCATCATGGCCCTCTTGTTATGAAAGTGCTTGTCTGATTTTAAGAAAATATAATACGAATCTTACTTAAATGATCCTCTATTTAATTTGTTTAAGCTGTTTTGATGGGTTACACAATCATAGCAACCAGGCGTCATCACAAAAGGGGTAAATTGAACTTTTAGCTACAAATGACAATCAACTCCTACCATTCCAATAGACCAATTTCCACAAAACATCACAGGAATGTTCCTTTGGTGGTCCTCTTTCAAATTTGTTCAAAGATTTAAATTCCATAGAGAACTTTGGTTGCTGCGGCATCAGAAAGGGAACAAAATGTCCAAACTTTAAAAATCTTCTCCTTCGAATCTGCCCGTCAGATTCAAATATAATTTGGTAGAAATGTTCCTTGGGTGACCCTCTATAAATTTTGTTCAAGCCATACTGATTTGTCGAAAAACATGGCAGTCAGGCGGCATCAGAAAAGGGGCAAAATGACAAAATTTGAAAATTCCATTTTTGTGGCGATTGGTTGACAATCGCCACAGTGCTACCAAAACAACAACAACGAAAAAAAAATTATATAGTCGTATTTGAACAATCGGTTGGATATTTCTGCAAAGGCAATTTACTCACTTCCGTTAAACCGCCATATATATATATAT